>JADWQK010001786.1:0-26401 GCA_017933935.1 Sesamia nonagrioides
CGGTATCTATGGGTATTCAGATGACAGCACAGTTGTGGAGAGATATCTGCCGGAAGCTCGGGCTAGTAAGGAAGCAATCTGGTCCGAAAGAGAGGCTATGGTAGAGCGTACGAGTGCTGCACTACAGGCAGTCTCCGAATGGGGCAAAGCCAATCTTGTAGCATTCGATGCCGCCAAAACACAGGCGTGTCTTTTCATCGCCAAAAGGAGCCCGTTCACCTTGGCTCCTACTTTTCAGAATGTATCCTTGGAGTGCACCAACCGCCTTCAGCTTTTGGGAGTAGAGATTTCCTCGAACCTTAACTTTGGGCGGTTCATTGAGTCCAAGGCCAGGGTAGCTGCTAGAAAACTTGGCGTTATCGCAAAGGTCCGGCGGTACTTCACACCTGGGCAGCTTCTAATGTTGTACAAAGCACAGGTCCGCTCGTGTGTGGAGTACTGCAGCCACATTTGGGCTGGTGCTGCGAAATGTCACCTGGATACTTTGGATTCAGTGGAAAGGCGTGCGAAGAGGCTGATTGGCGACCCAGACTTAACTCGAAACGGTCTCCAAAGCCTGGAGCACAGGCGTAGAGTAGCCAGCCTTTCGGTCTTCTATAGGTTGCATTCTGGTGAGTGTGCAAGGGAATTGCATGATTTAATTCCCCCATCACCGATCCACCATCGGACGACCCGTCGTACGGCGAGTTTCCACCCTTACGTTGTTGATACCACTGCGACCCGGACGAAGCGTTTCGCTTCCTCTTTTATACCGCGTACATCGAGGGACTGGAACAATTTGCCAGCGACGGAGTTTCCGTCACATTACAATTTGAGTGTCTTCAAGGCTAGAGTGAATAGGCTCTTAATAAACTAGCGCGCTTTACCATCAATGATCGCATCACTGCTTACCATCAGGCGGGATTGCGGTCAAGCGCTTGTTTATAACTTATAAAAAAAAAAAAACTTATATAACAATACCCTTTGCTCCCGACTGCCGTAATTGCAGATAAATATCTATTTTTAAACTCAGTCTTATTTTCGAAATTATATTCATTTTGAATTTATTGGTTTTCAAAAACAATAAATACGTTAGTAATTGCGATATGAATTTTAACTTTTTCAGGTACAAACGACAGCACATCGAGCTACTACAACCTTTTAGATTTCTTTATTAGATTTCAGCTTTATCTCTAAACTTGATAAATCTGAAAATCTAATAAAGAAATGTAATAAACCTTGTTAACCTTGGCCCTTAATGCTTTAAAATTTAAAGCATTAAGGGTGAAGGTTGATTGGGAATATTTGACAGTTTCGGGTAGCTTGACCTGCTGTCGTCCGCACCATTTTTTTTTTATTTAATATAATTATAAACTAGCGCTTGACCGCAATCCCGCCTGATGGTAAGCAGTGACGCAATCGTTGATGGTAAAGCGTACTAGTTTATTAAAAGCCTATTCACTCTAGCCTTGAAGACACTCAAATTGTAGTCCGACGGAAACACCGCCGCCGGCAAGTTGTTCCAGTCCCTTAATGTACGCGGTATAAAGGAGGAGGCGAAACGCTTCATCCGGATCGTAGTAGTGTTAACAACGTAAGGGTGGAAACTCGCCGCACGCCGGGTCGTCCGATGGTGGAACGGAGATGGGGGAATTAAATCATGCAATTCCCTCGCACACTCCCCAAAATGCATCCTATAGAACACCGAAAGGCTGGCTAGTCTACACCTGTGCTCTAGGCTTTGGAGACCGTCTCGAGTTAAATCAGGGTCACCAATCAGCCTCTTCACCCGCCTCTCCACTGAATCCAAAGTGGCCAGGTGACACTTAGCAGCACCAGCCCAATTGTGGCTGCAGTACTCCACACACGAACGGACCTGTGCCGAACCTATAACCTAGTTGAATATCACGTCAAAGAATAACTCAATCTTCGGCAGTACAAAGAAACAGACATATTATATTTAATGTACCTACTCTACATTTTTAACAATAATGAATATGGATGAATAAAAAAAAACATTAAAAAAAACTATAGACCAGAGAAATTTCTATAAGCAAATTATCTTTATGTTATCGCATGCGACAACCTCCTTGATACTTAAGATTTCCGCTTGGCAGCTGTATGAAAGGAATTCTATGGAATTAATGAGTCTGGCCACCAAAAATTAAACAGTTGTTTAACGCGTGTCTAAAGTCAATTTTACGACAAAGTTGTTTAAAAGTGTTTAAAAAGTGTTTAGCGTAAAAAACTGGTTAACACTGTTTTGTCTTCATCATCATCATCAACCTTTATTATAGTCCCACTGCTGGGCACAGGCCTTCTCATATACAGAGAAAGATTTAGTGTAATCACCACGCTTGCTCAATGCGGGTTGGCGATTTCAGACTTAAAGCCCAGGTTTCCTCAAGATGATTTCCTTCACCTTGTAATCAGTCATTGGTGTCCAAAATATACTTAGAAAGTACATATTATAACTGAGAAAAGTTACATTATTACTTGCCTGACCCGGAATCGAAACCGCACTCTCATACTTGAGCTGGTGTTTTAACCACTAGGACACCACGACTGTTTTATAGTAATAAGGAAAATGTTTTACAGTGCATAGTACAAAGTCTAATAAAGTATCTTTGAACTTTTCTTCAAATTTCAGTACTCTGTGCTATTTCACTTTATATGAATGATGAATATTTTAGATTTTCTACTAGTGAAAATTTGTCAAGAGGGCGAGATTAACATTTACTAAGTAAAGTTTTATCTAAACCCTATTTTTAACATGATAAGATTCTAAATTCGTTATTATTCTTTTAAAAACACTTGCCCACACGTATGGATATGAAAATTGTTTGATCACAATTAAGACTCATATTCAAATACAATATAGTGTAATCAAAAATAATTTACACTGTTTAGAAATGTCTAGAAGGTGAGCCCTTTTGAACCTTTTTGCTTGGCTTTGGCAGTTGAAAATACAAGCGAAGCTTTATTAATTAAAAATGAAATAGCGTACAAGCAAGCAACCTTTTATGTTCATATTTTTACTTGGAAACTCTGATTTCTTATATCCCTTAACTGTTCTCATACTACAATGTAATAATGAAACGTTCTGGAACGATTTCCTTTAACGCTTTTAATTACATTCACAGCCACCATCTTGGACTTTCATTTTGAACTTCTTTTGTGCCGGAGATCCCCAAACCAACACTTTTTTTTTTAAATGCAAGGTGGATAAGTTTATTAACATGACAATAAACTTTAGTACATATGACGTTCTCAATCGACATGTAGAAAATATCAATCAAATATAATATCCAATAGTTTAGTCACTATAGCAAGTTAGGCGTTAACGTGGTCGCTCACAATGTCCTCATGCGAAGGCTCAGAGCCACAAAAAGGGCGCTAGAAAGAGTTATGCTAGGAGTTTTTCTGCGCGGTCGAGTCTGAAACGAGGAGATCCGCAGAAGAACCAAAGTCACCAACGTAGCTCTTCAAGTCGCTAAAATTAAGTGGCAGTGGGCAGGGTCATTGCTCGTAGACTCGATGGCCGATGGGGCAGTAAGTTTCTGAAGTGACGGCCACGTAACGGAAGATGCAGCGAAGGGAGGTCACCAACAAGGTGGACTAATGACCTGGTGAAGGTCGTGGGAAGCCGATAGATGCGGGCAGCACAATACCGGTCATCGTGGAAAGCCTTGGGGGAGGCCTTTGTCCAGCAGTGAATCTCGAAAGGCTGAAAAAGAAGATAGCAAGTTAGGCTAATCGGTTAAGTCCGTAGCAGGTCGAGTACTATTTAATTTGTTTTATATTTAAACATACTGTAGCGGTCACTACAAACGCCACATGTGATACTAAAGTCACATCATCATACTAAAGTCACATGGATTCTACATCTCGCAAAAGAGTTTACCGTGTACCTAGCATACACACAACTTCCCAATATTAACCATTTTGCAAGTGCCCGTCAGGCAAAACACCCGTCTGGTCGGAGAGCAGGAAAGGGAGTCTCCCTTTCGATGGCTAAACTTTATATCCTGTACCTCATACCTACCATATTTACACATCGTAATACCGACTAAATATCACAACGTTTATGAGCCATCTTTCCTAATCTACATCGGAGACAGAAAATCGGATTTATCAGCTTGACGTAGAGTCCCGTCACGTTGAGTCTCCGCCGTATCTAAATGTACTTTTATATGATGTTTACCACACCTCTTCATTCAATATGAATAATTTCATCTCATCAAGCTCGAAGGTAGACTGACAAACACAATTTATTTCGGATAATGGATCAAATTCCGCAAGTCATGTTAACTAAATTCCTCTAAATCAAGGAATGAGGTGATATGTACAACTCATTCCTCGCCCTAACTAATTTAAACTAGATTTACGAATGTAATATACACGTATAAAGTTTCACGGCATGAGAATTAAATTTTGAACCTTATTTGCGGGAAATTGGAGTGGAGGGTTGACACGTTTATGGTTAATGTATTACTTTAAAATACTCATTTCATGGATGAGATGTGAATGATCCACCTCTGCCTGACTCTTTACGTTTCTTTGAAACGTGAGCCAGAGGTCCATGACGAGATGTAATGTTAGGTTTCCTAACTGATAATTAATTTTAGTTCCAATAGTTATTAATAACAACAGAGGGGCCTGCAGGGTAATTGCGTAACACAGTATCAGTAGCAATGGGTTTCATTTTGACGGTTCAATAACATTCCTCATCATCATCTCAGCGTATAATCCCGGTCGCATCCGTGGCTTTCGCGTTGGAGCCCGAGGTCCGCTTTCCTACTAATACGCCTTCATTTCGCACGATCTCTGGCATCCCGTGGTGTGTGATTGCTGGCATGCATGTCATCTCTTAGAACGTCAAGCCAGCACTTATTTGGTCTACCTCGCTTGTTCCGGCCCGGCGGAGGCGCCATGGCAAGACATTTGTTACCCACGTAACGTAAGACGTGACCGTACCAGCGCAAGCGACTCTAGCAGTTTGTCTGCTATGTCACGGACACGGAGACTGCCACGGATGCGGGAGTTCCTAATGCGGTCTTTCCGCGTAACTCCACACATCCACCGCAGCATATTCATCTCCGTGACACGCAGCTCCTGCTTGTGTCGCTCAAGCACAGGCCACGACTCACTGCCATACAGAAGAACAGGTATAATGATGGTCTTATAGACCAGTCCCTTAAGCTTAACCGGCATTTTGGGGTCACGAATGACACCTGTCACCTCACACCATTTTACCAAAGCTGCGGAAATGCGTGCTTTAACATCGCAATCAATAACATTCATTGCGTTATTTACGTTGTTGAGCAGACATATTTTCCGAACATATGGAGCAATGGATTAGCAGTTGGTTTCAAAAAGATTTCAATTGATAGTAATAGTGGGCCCATCGATCAGGTTAAGATACACTTGCCGCGGTTGGTCTTTGAATGGATGAGCTTCTTTATATATCGAGACACTTCCCTGACTCAAAAAGCACGCTAAGTCGTTGTTGTCATTCCTATGACTGACAACCACAACCAACCACGGAATAACATTTTATTCCGTGGTGCTTGGGCTTAAATATTTTCAAAAATTTGGCAATCTGGGCTTCTACCAGTTGCAATAATGTCCCTTTCTGCCGATTGGCCTAGTTCTGTTCTGTCTCCTGCTTGTTATGGAGGGAAGTGGAAAAAATATCTTTTTTCTTACTCCTCCGCTATTCTTTTCTGATTAATTTCGTTGCGGGACCCAAGACAGTTGAATCGTTTCTCCGGGACTCGTCGAGCTTCATTGCTCGGCGTTTTTCTGGCGGTCTCCACTGTTGATTCTGGCTTTCAGGGGTTGCAGTGGGTGGGTAAAGTGTGGCGGATTATGTCCCAAAAAAAAACACAACCAACGACAACCAAAAACCAACGACTTTCAAGCTACTGACGCCTGTAATTCCTGTCAAAGGACTTTTGACAGGCATTACAGGTAGTCAGTAGCTTGAAAGTCTGACAACCAGTCTTACCAAGAGGTATCGTATTACCCAGTAACTGGGTTGTGGGGTCAAATTGGCTGTCGCTCTATTCCAAATATTGATATTTAGAATCCGGTTAGTCTGGAAGTCAACGCCAATATGGTTGAGAAAAGGCTAAAGTAGGTGCCAATAATAAAACCGACATGAATACCTATAAAAGGCTAAAGCAAGTGCCGATAACAAAACCGACATGACTACCTATAAAAGGCTAAAGCAGGTGCCAATAACAAAACCGACATGACTACATATGAAAGGCTGAAGCAGGTGCCAATAACAAAACCGACATGACTACCTATAAAAGGCTAAAGCAGGTGCCAATAACAAAACTCACAGGAGTACCTATGAAAGGCTAAAGCAGGTGCCTATAACAAAACTGACATGACTACCTATAAATGCCGCCTGTAAATGCTGTTCCATTAGAATTTGCGAGAAGGTAATTCAACTTCAGATTCATTTATTTCACTTACTTACATAAATAAATTCGAAGTTAAAAAAAGTTTCATAAAGCACACAAAAACATGAAATTCAAACTTTCTAAATAAAATGAATACAAATTAAACGTACAGAGAATAATAAAATAAAATGGAAATAAATCTAATCAGAACAATGAAATGAATGTATAAAAAATTATGTAATAAAAATTCATTAAAAAATAAAAAGAATACTGGAACAATGTTCTGACATTGTTCCAGTATTCTTTTTATTTTTTTTTAGATGGAGGGGCACTCCAGCCTCCACCATTTTGCCTCTAGTTTTTACAGTTTCATTTCAGAGATATCCCTACCTCGCCATTGGCTTGGCGTGTCCAAAAATTCGCAGTGGTAAAAAAGCAAGCTACTTTTTCAGGCTTTTCTTTTGGATTAAGCATTCTAAGAATACGTTAGTGAATGTTTAACACCTCCATTATAATCAACTTTTTAATACAGTAAAGTTGACATACGAAATGTTCGCTAATGAAAACCGACCATGAAATTGATAGAATATGAAATACTCGTAAATGTGAAGGGCGGGCGTTTTGGGAGACTGTCTAATGTAATTTTGCCGTTCGAAAAGTGCTGATGCTGCCCAATTTGAATATGATTTTATTTTGTCTTATATTGAAAATTTTATATTGAATTTATGTTCAGCCTACTTTTGACTTTGATACCAATGCCCCAATTGGGTAATACGCTTTCTTTCACAATCCTGAGAACTATAAAAGAAATTCCTAATCCATTGCTCCATAATATGTTTAAATAGTTCTTCTGTTCGACAACGTACTCTTAAACAACACAATGTATGTTGTCGAACTGTCAAAATGAATCGCTTTGCTATAATGGTTACCGTGTTATGCAAATACCCTGCATCTCCCTAAATCCAATGAAAAATCTTGCCAGGATATCCAATTGAAATTATTAAACGCGGTTTTGAAACTAGGTCGTTTGATCCCTCGCATTTGTATACCTTCTGTTCTATTTCTTTCACACGATATTGATGATTTGATACAAATGGGATACTTAGTGATTGTAAAATGTTAGTTGATTTAAACCCACGTGAAAACCCTTGAAATAATTCATCATCACATACATACGTGTTACAAATGTTGAGCGATGAGAGTCATCGTTGAATAACAAGGGCTTGAGGAATGCCAGCTTCAGTAAGTGCAATCGGCCAGTCGCAGTTTGTCGGTAACCACGCTAACGCTGTATACAACAATTTAGGTACCTACGCTTGACGTCACTAAAACTGTATTTTTTTTAATAAATTTGTATAGAGAAGGAGTTCTGTGATACTGTGCCCTACTACTAAGAGCCACTACGACAAACTTATTATGAAGTGTCAAAGCCTTTAGTATAATCGAGCTATAATGTTTCCACTGGTCACTCACGAAGGCTTCGAAGAGATGTGATGTATCACATGCAGAGTATTAAGAGATACCACATGTCTTCGAATTTTTAATTCTAGAACATGCTGATTTTCTCACAATGTTCTTTCGATATCATGAGCAACCTGTTATCATGTCAAAAAATAACTCAATCGTCCGCAGTACAAAGAAACAAACATATATTCAATATATAGATTTAGCAAAGGAAAAAAAAATGATGAAAATCTGTAGACCAGAGAAATTTCTATAAACAAATTATTTATCTTTATGTTATCGCATGCAAACACCTCTTTGACACTTATGATTTCCTCTTGGCAACTATATCAAAGGAATTCTATGGAATTAATAAATCTGGCCACAAAAAATTAAACAGTTGTTTAACGCGTGTCTAAAGTTAGTTTTACGACAAAGTTCATATAATAATATCGTGTTTAAAAGGTGTTTAGCCTAAAAAAAACTGTTTAAGACTGTTTTGTCTTCATCGTCATCATCAAACTTTTTTGAACGTCCCACTTTTGGGCACAGGTCTCCTCTCATACAGAGAAGGATTGAGCGTAATCACCACGCTTGCTCAATGCGGATTGGCTATTTCAATCTTAAAAGTCCAGGTTTCCTCGAGATGTTTTCCTTCACCTTATAATCTGTCATTGGTGTCAAAGATATACTTAGAAAGTACATATGACTTTAGAAAAGTTACATTGGTACTTGTCTGACCTGGAATCGAACCCGCACACTCATACTTGAGAGGCTGATTTTTTAACCACTAGACCACCACGACTCTTTGTCAGTCTACCGGTTTGAGAGCAATGGTGATGAAATAATTTACAGAAATTAAGGGTCCTCTATGAGTTCGAATTCTGGCCACCACTGTACCGAAGTCTTTACCGTCACCTTATAGGCAGGTTGTAGTTGGTAATCTGTTTTGTGTTTTCATAGACTGTGGTATCTTTTTTCACAGGAAGTTTTGGGAACTGGGTTTCATAAAACCGGTTACGGTAACTATACACGCCATGCACAAGGAGCAAAAACTTATCTCTAGTCGTTCCATCTTTTCTTAGACAGGGTTTGACAGCTCATCTCGTAGGTGCCGAGTACACGCCTTTTTTTTGTTGGGATAGGAAGTCATCAAATATCTTCTCCTGCTTTGGGCGGAGCGCAAGTGCGTGTCAGACTATTACTGACTAAAACCCACCCGTGTTTCATAAATTGCCTGTGCGACGGCCAGGGCCACGATTTCGTTCTTAACCAACCCGCAACCCTGACACAGGAGGCATCAGTCTTCGTGGACCCTGTCACGATGTGCTAACATCTCTTTGAGGCGTCCGTGAAACACAACGCGCCGACGATTCGGGCCTGGCCAAGAACACGCCTGGTCTTTCTGTTTAGTTTCTATTTGTGACTGTTTCTGATTAAATTGTTGCAAAAATATATTTCCCTCAAACAAGGGTCTCTTGAATTAAAAAAAGGCATGCCTACATTGCCTACGTACAGTATAATTGCTAACCAGAAGCATGTCTGAAATCTGAAAATATGACACGTAGTATTGTACTCGGTGTTCTTTTGTTTCTCACGAGCTGTGTTTTAACTCATCTCGGCTCATGAATAAGCAAACTCTATTTATAAACAGACTGTACTCGTGAATACGTTTCGCTCGATTCAATGAAAAATGTTTTATGAACTTTTACTTGAATTGGATTCGTATTTGAAGGGATACTGTGATTATATTTGCGGCTTTTCAGTTTATGCTTCGAAGAAAAGTTGTGTTTAATTTATTTCAATGGGGATTATCAATTGAATAATAAAGTACAACCTAACTTATAATTCAGAAAATCTCCATACTCAAATATATGACTTGTAATGACTGGCAATATTTTGTAAAAGTGGCATAGAAATCGAATCTCATATGCAGTGTATCAATTTTAAACCATATGCGGTGCAAATATTAATATCAATTTAGCATGCATTGAGCTTGCAGATGCTTATGGCTGCACGAAAATACGTATATATCACACAAGTATTTGGTCAGGTACGTTCTCCAATAGCCAGCGCAGTACATGCCATAATACGTTTCAAGGCACTTTTTACGTACCTATCAAAAAGTCTCAATACAGTAGGTACAGAGAGTGCCAAGTTTACAAATGTCTTGTAAAGTTGTGAGCAATACATGGAAATACTCGAAGAGGCAAAAACAAGACTCTTTTCGGATAATCGTGGCGTCCGGATTATACACACATCAAAAGTGTCTAGGGATCAAGCATTTTTATGCGGATTTCTTGAGATTGAGATGTGGCTTTGTAATAAATTTATGATTTTATAAATTTATATGGATCCTTTTTGGTGCATTTCATAATTTGAATCAGGAACTGTGAATCAAATTCGAGTAAAAGATGAAAATCAGCTGTCAATATTTTCCCTATAAAAACATACAACGCATTGAAGACATTATTAGTGCTACTGTTTCCCTACTACTGATTAAAACCAACGTTATTATGGAGCGGCAACGTCATTTAAGCAGGGAAGAAATGCTCAGAGCCGTGGGAATGATAGAAGCTGGTTCCCGGCAACGTACTGTGGCTTTAGCTCTGAATACAAGTCAGAGTGTTATCAGTCGACTTTGGACACGTTACCGAAGCACTGGTACCGTGGCTGAGCGCCATGGAGGACGGTATCGCTGCACCACACGGAGACAAGACCGATACATTCAAATCTTAACTCGAAGAGCTCCAACAATAACCGCCATGATGTTAGCCGTGAGGCTTCATCACTCTTCAGGGAACTTAATTAGCGACCAAACAGTCAGAAACCGCTTGCATGAAGTGAACCTTCATTCCCGAAGACCGCTACGGGTACCACCTATAGCAATGCACAATCATAGGATTCGATATCAATGGGCTCTTGAACACAGAAATTGGGCAGAAGAACAATGGCGTTTCGTGTGCTTTTCTGATGAGTCTCGTTTTGGTATGAGACCGGATACAAGACGTATACGACACTGGAGAACCCCTGGACGCCAACAGCGATTAAAATCCTGCCAGGAAGTCCATCCTTATAGTGGTGGAACCATCATGGTATGGGCGGGTATTTGGATCGGCGGAAGAACTGAGTTGATTTGGATCAGAGGCAACCTCAACGCTCAAATTTATGCTGAAACGATTGTATCAGACGTCATCGTTCCTCTACAAGTGCAAATCGGTCCCTTATTTCAGTTAATGCATGATAATGCACGACCGCACACCGCAAGAGTTGTAAGACAGACTCTCGCCGCAGCTAACATCAATGTCCTGCCCTGGCCTGCTCAGTCGCCAGACTTGAACCCGATTGAGCATGCATGGGATATGCTACAGAGAAGAGCTCTGCCGAATATGGAGGGTATCCAGTCGCAAGAAGACCTTTTTTTTGTTGTTGCAACGAACATGGGCGGCCATTCCACAGCGTGATTTGGATGAACTCATTTTGAGTATGCCAAACCGATGTTCTTGTGTTGTTAGTGTTCGCGGTAGAAACACGGATTATTAATTGTTTAAGTTACCCAATAAAATTTTAGAGAAAACTGTTATTTCAGTCTTTTTTTCGAACTTTTGTGTTAGTGGTTCAAATGTCAAATATCCCTTTATTAGGAAAATGGCAAATTTCTTTATTAATGCAAAGGTGACTTGGTTTATCGTTACTGTGACAAACGAAAACACTTTATTTGATGAATCCTTAAAGAAAATTTTAATTAATATCAATCAGGAGAAAAGTTATTGCAAAAATATATGTTGATCCCTAGACACTTTTGATGTGTGTAGTATGCCATACTGAATGTTAATAAAACACATGTTTAACCTTAGTTTCTTTATGTCGCCTACAGTTGACCTGCCTATGCCAAACTTCCGAGCAATGACAGGGTAGCTGTCACCTTTATCTAACATTTCTATAATCCGCAATTTGTCTTTTAATGTCAATGTCGTATGTTTATTTGGCGGTACCATGATGTTAGCAAGCGCACTAAATTGACACTATACGTATTACACCAAAAGCGATACACAAAACACTGACGGACGGCGCATTGGTTCATGCATGACAGCCTGCACCTACCCTCGCTGGCCTCACCCGCGAATCCTATTGCCCGGCCGGATTACAGCGATCACCGAACAGCGGGAGTCCGAATTACCGAGGTCCTACTGTATGTTAGGGTGTGTCTCCAGTCTAACTGATCGAGTCGACTGTCTATCTGACCTCCACGGAAGCACGGAAGGGTGTCGGTATGTAAAGATGGTTACCAATCCTCAGATCAACCGTGTTAAGCATAACTTAACACGTTGTTATTATTTAGCCATGGACCTCTCTTACCTTACAATCGTAGGTATATTATATGTTTCCCCATTCTTTAGAATATGTAAAGGGAATTCCCCTTTGTTGCATCTGAAGAATGTGACCAGGAAAGGAGCGATTTCCGGTGTGTTCAGAATTGTCAACAACTGTTTCTATAGTAGGTATATTGACAGTCGTTTGTAGAAACATGCATTGGAATTTTAAAGAATATATTTTTGTCTGGATCCATATTTGATCTTTTGACATGTTTGTGAATAACTTTGCTTTGGAAATTGGTTTCTTAAAGAAAATGTGGGATTTTTGCTGTATATTTTTAGAAAGAAAACTTTTTTCTAGTAAAATCATAAAATAATTACAAAACACTTTTGAGTCTGAGTAGTTTGGCTTCACTCTTTAATATGATATTTCTGTTATAACTTGCACAGTGTCATCTAAGGTCTTAGCATTAAGCTATGCGATCTCCGGTTTGCTTCGGCATGATACACATTTTCCCTGAAATTGGTTTTCTATAATTCTCAATATGATCAAACCGTTCAACGTTTCTTTTCGTCAATTTATCGATAAAAATAAAAACACTTCCACTGTAATCAAAAGTTTAATCATCTTTCCCATCGTAACCTGCACACCTACCTATTATAGACCAACCAGAAGTCATTTTGCGGAAACTTTCTGCAAATGACAGCATAAGGCGTGTTGATAGAGAATAGAATGACATACACACACACACCTATTTTAATGTAGGATATTGTTCGCTCCAGAACGCCTTTGTAAGCAATATCTTTCGTTCAAGAAGTGCAGTTCTTCAACAAAGCATTACTCAAGCTTTTGTAAGGTTTTTTTGTTGGACTGTGACTTAAGGAATTGAATTTAATGGACGTGTTAGGCAGCACCCTAATTGTCTAACCCCTATTACTATTAGTTGGAATCATTTTGAAGCATATTGCTAATCCATTGCTCCAAGTATTCGAAAATCGTCTGCTCAACAACATAAATAACGCAATGAATGTTGTTAAATTTTCAAAATAAAACCCATTTTACTGATAGTGTGTTACGCAATTACCCTGCTGGGTGATACGACTACATAAAGATTGTGAATATATGTTTATTTTATTTTTTATTTTATTTTTACAGACAAATCACACAGATTGAGCTAGACCCAAAGTAAGTTCGAGACTTGTGTTATGGATACTAACTCAACGATACTATATTTATAATAGATACATAATTATATAGATAAACATCCAAGACCCAGGCCAATCAGGAAAAGATCGTTTTCCATCATGACCT
Source organism: Sesamia nonagrioides (assembly GCA_017933935.1). NCBI lineage: Eukaryota > Metazoa > Arthropoda > Insecta > Lepidoptera > Noctuidae > Sesamia > Sesamia nonagrioides. Next base: position 13,464 of record JADWQK010001786.1, read on the forward strand.
GGCCGGGGATCGAACCCGGGGCCTCCACATCGCAGGCAGGCGTGTTGACCGCTGCGCCACGGAGGTCGTCACTGTTTATAGTAGCTGCGCCCCGCGGTTTCCCCCGTATAAGTTTCGATCCCGTGGAAATATCGGGATAAAAAGTATCCAACTACTTGTATGCCAAAGGAGTTGTTTCATTTTGGGCCACCACTTTGTACGCTATATAGACAAAAAGGAAAAAAATAAAAGATTTTCATAAAAATACTAAATTAATTTGAATAGAAATAAAATCCATACTAATATTATAAATGCGAAAGTAACTCTGTCTGTCTGTCTGTCTGTCTGTCTGTCTGTCTGTCTGTTACGCTTTCCCGCTTAAACCTCTCAACCGATTTTGATGAAATTTGGCATAGACAATCTTTAGACCCTGAGAAAGAACATAGGCTACCTTTTATCCCGGAAAAAAATGATGTTCCCGAGAGAAATCTAAAAAGCGCGATATAACCGAACTCCACGCGGGCGAAGCCGCGGGCGGAAAGCTAGTTATATATAATTAATTATTAGAAACGTTTTTTAGTGAGATAACCCTTTATTAAGGTAGCCATGACAATGGTTATGACGTTTGATGGGCGACTTTGACAGTTCTATTTTCCCGTTGTGTTCGTGTCGAGTGTTGATTTGAGTTGATTGTGTTTATTTAGTGGGCCGTATGTTCGGAATTCATGTTTTGTTTTTTTCGCAGTCATATGGTAGATAATATAGATACGATAGCATTAGATACATGACACGTCAATCAAATGTCACTGTCAATATCTTATTTCGCTTATTGCTGACCACCATATTTATTAGTAGTTGTGTTGCACTCCTTGGCCGAGTTAAATTGGATCTGTATAAAAACTCAGCCAAAATGTAGGAAATTAACATTAAAAACAGTTAACTTTAGCGTAATTATACCTAGTAGTAGTGTACAATGTGCTGGCCCAGACTCCATACATTTGTGAAACATCTCCTTTCAACTAAATCCGTTTAGAAGTTTATGCGTGAAAGAGTAACAAACATTAATCTATCTATACATAATATCTTCATACATCATCATCATCATCAACCTTTTTGCACTGCTGGGTACAGATCTCCTCTAATACAGAGAAGGAGACATATCTTCATACATACATCTTCATAAACTTATTAATTATTAATAGGAAGTACGATTTTGAAAGTAGTTCTGGCCAAGTGTAGGTGGTGGGTGCAATTTCAAGTGCTTTACTTTGTGTAAATTCATCACCGTCAACTGCTTTCAAAACTGTAAGACGTCATGGTGATTCCAGTACTGAGCCCGCGTGGTCAATTACAGTCCACTCTAGCTTACACAGGGGAGAATTGTGGCTCAACAATGGGTACATTAAGGTTTTTTTTTAATAATTATAAGCTAGTGCTTGACTGCAATCCCGCCTGATGGTATGCATTGATGCAATCGTTGATGGTAAAGTGCACTAGTTTATTAAGCCTATTCACTTAAAAAAACTTAAGAATAGGAAGGATGACGGCAGTTGACCGAGGTGATGCAATGTTAAACCCAAGACCAACACGACGAAACGATGCTGCGCTAGAGGGTCGCAACACAACTGCTCAGACCCGTTCTCCGTACGGCTTCACCAGACATCATGCCGGAACACGACGAATCGCTTGGCGGCAAGACTTTGTCTGGTGGGTGGTAACTTCTGCCGACAGCCGATGTTATGGCCTACCACCGAGAAAGTGTTCTTGAGTGGAGACCGCGAATCGGTAGGCGTAAGGTGGACGCCCTCAGGCTAGGTGGAACGACGATCTTCACAGGATGACTGGTAGTAAGACTGCATGAGAGTTGCCGAAATTCGACTTGAATGGAGTGACATAGGGGAAGCCTCTGTCCAGCAGTGGACTACTGTAGGCTGATGATGATTAATGGCAGATTATGCACGTGTAAAATATTGCATGCAATTTTTGAATATCAAATATTCAATAGTGGTTCAGTTATCGTGGTTCAAGCAGCGGTGGCCTAGTGGTAGGTATTGGCCGCCACTTACAAGTTGTAGGTTCGCCCTCAATCCGGCGCTTTACTTTGTGCAAATTATTTCATCACCACTGCTATCAAAACAGTTAAGGAGAACATGCTGAAGAAACCGGCATATCCTAGAACTCAAAAAAAATATTTAAGACATCTACCGACCCGCACTGGGCTCGCGTGGTAGATTACGGCACTCTCTCTCTCACCGAGAGGAGGTCTATCTCCCAATAGTGACATCATTATAGGCTGAATATGATGAACGTGGTTTGGCATGCGATTATTAGTCTTGAACATTCAAGAATCTTGCACCATGTACTGTGATCGAAATTTGAACCCACTCGCAACGATTCAGGACACATTTCACAGTAAAAAGTTAGATAAAGTGAGTATGGAGTGAGTTGTCGTTCCAATTTTTGATTGGACCGACAACTCACATCACATCTAATCATTCTTATTTTTTTTTTATAATTATAAACTAATGCTTAACGGCAATCCCGCCTGATGGTAGGCAGTGATGCAATCGTTAATGGTAAACTGAGTAAATATGTAGGATGGCGGCAGTTGAGCGAGGTGATGCAATGTTAAACCCAACAGCACGCAACGATGCTGCGTCAGATGGAGATTGATCTGTAGATCCTCCACGATCAAACACAGGACAGAACAACATTTGGTAGACATCATGCCGGATCACGACGAATCGCTTGGCGGCAAGACTTTGTCTGGTGGGTGGTAACTTCAACTGGCAGCCGATGTTATGGCCGTAAACTGTTTCTTTTTTAATTATATGATTTATTCTTTGTTCTCATGAGATTTTTCCAGAATCGATCGACTGAACCTGTCTGCACTGTCTTTGATGAGCAGACAACAAGCGAAGTTCCTTCGTCATTAATCAAAGCAGAGTATCGAATATCTAATGGCATCATTAAAGCTTGTGTCGGCTACAGTTTATGCATAATCATTTGTTTTAACTCGTGCACTGATAGGCTTCTCTGATATCGGTTTGAGTAACACCAGAATATCTCGTGTCGAAAGAAAGGTTAGTTATTCAGCAAGTCTGGATCAGGTGGAGGCGTAAAATATTCTACGAAAATTATTCGATATACCTTAAATTTTAGCATATCGCATACCTATCGCCAACAACTCAATATTCTAGTGCCATATTTTATGAGAAAATTATGCCGTACCAAGTGCGGGGTAGTATTAAGAAATCGTTTTCCGCCTCTGACATTCCTTTAAATTGGAAAATGTTACTGCTATCTGCAGAACTTATGTGATGCAATAGTAATATTCATGTCAAGGATTTAAGGAGAATTTCTCGACATAGCCGGCGTTTATTCACTTGGTTTTCTTTTGCTGCTCTATGATCCTTTATCCTTCTTTTTTGTGTGGTCAATAAATAACCTCTTTCGCTGTGGGCAGAACAGAAGGGCGTGTCAGACTTTTACTGACTAAAATCCTCCCGTATTCCTTCACATGCCTGTGCGTCAAGACCACTGTTTCTCTTTGAACCAACCTTCAGCCCTGGCAGGCATTGGTTTTCGTGGACTCCGTCATGATCTGCTGACATCTGTTTGAAGCGCCCGTGAAAAACAACGCATCGTCGACCCGTGCCTGCCGGACCAGTCCCCTAATCGGCGAACACATTTTTGTCAAGTGATTGTGACTAGTTGGGATCAGTTGGGATCGTTTGGACCGCCCATTGGTCCGTTCGGTCCAAACAATCCCAACTAGTCGCAATCATTTGACAAAAATGTGTTCGCCGATTAGGGGGCTGGTCTTTACCGAGCGGCGCACTGCCCACTGCTCGCCGCTACATTATTCTCCTTAATTAATATTTTAAAAATGTTAGTTAAGATAATGTAAAGCAGCTTTAGCCCGCGTGGCGGTGATTATTATATTTTTCAAATGTTATCCAAATCCGTTCAGGAGACTTTGCGTGACACAGTCACAAATATCTATCCTAAAGGAAGGATATTTGTAACCTTCTCTTTGCCTAAGATACATTAGTTTGAAAAAAATAAACTTTGTAAAAAAAAAAGTCTGATCCGTATTTTAAAATCGAGTTATGAATAAATCGTAAAAGTAAATTTTATGGCTTATTAAATAAATCATATGCTTTATTACGCCATAAAATTAACTTTTAACGGTTATTGTTTTAGCGATCTGTATATTTTCAATATTAGATTTTGCCGCTGATCCCCGCAGTTGTAGGCCGTATACAACGTGTAACAAAAAGGGTATATACATACCAAGGGCATGGCATCTTTAGATGATATCAAATGATATTAGAAGGGTTTCAACTCAAAATAAAATAGTCAAAAAATTGATAACAAATTTTCGGTTTCGTGTGTTTCTTATATTAAAATAATTACAAACAGCACCACACTACATATATTAATAACTACGCGTTACACGTCACGTTACTTGCCAAAATCACGATAAATATCTTAGATAGTCTCTGGCCGGCTACCATACAAACTTATTCATAATAGGTACCCAAACCAAATGGATTGCGGAATATCTGCCAGAATACAGAATACATTTTTAAGGGGATAGATACCCTCGAGCGGCCAAAAACGCTCATCTTTCAAAGTTTATTCCTCCAGAATGCCTTGATCAAAAATTTTGAAAAAAATATATTATAATCATAGATTCAAGCACAACATATTTAGTGTTTATTATTTTCTATACGGCCTATATTTACATCAAAAGAAAAATATTTCTACACGGCGTTTTTTAACTTTTAAATCGATATTTCTCTTAAGGCGCTTAGACTTTTTTAAATATTCTTACTCGCAGTAACGTGTATCTGTAAGAGCTATAGAATCATAGTTCTATTTTAAAATTGATGAAATATTTAATAAGAAAAGTAATAAAAAAGAGTGTCCGTACGAGTTTCCGCCTTGCGAGGTTCAGAGGGGCTCTATGCGGGACGCGGGCGCGGGTCGGCCGGCAGTCTCGCGCCAGCGCTCGTGAGAGGAGGCAGTGCCACTTTTTGCTCCGTGCACCCTTGGATACTAATGTAAAGACATGCTTCAAAAGCGTAGAAAATAATAACGACGTAGTATGATCCAGTACAAGTCTGTTTAATTAATGATCAACAGCACAGACATCAGTAGCTTTTATACACCATTGAGTCAAAACACTAACGAATAGTCACAAAACTAATAGACAACGGAAACGGAAATTATCAGGTATTGAATAAAATTAAGAAAAAGTTAATAGTAACGCTAGTAATTGTCAATAATTGTGTACAGATATTTGGATTTACCTAAAATATCGAAAGTTGTTTATATTTATTTATTTGAACAATGCTTAATTCAATAAATAAATATCCGATGGGCGGGAAGACTAATGCTCGAGAGGAATTTATAATAAAAGTTGGCGGTAATCGGAAGTTGCATCAATAATTCTAAAATTAATAAAATAATGGCCGAAAGACCGGAAGTGTAGGTACTTCCAAGTGTGATTTTAGAATAAACTAAGGTTTTAAAATCCTCCCAAGTAATTTAAAGTAATCATAATAAATTTAAATTAACATAAATAATTACGCAACTACGATCAATATAAAATAATTATGAAACTAAGTATAGCTTCATAGATGGGCGGGAAGCGCAAGCTATAACACTAAGTACTTCGAGTGCAACGAAGTATTTTTAGTGATTTTGTGTCTAATTATTGAATGTTTGCATTTATTGCCGCGCTGGGACGCTTTACGTGATTTTATATGATGCTTTATTTTGATACTAGCTTTCCGCCCGCGGCTTCGCCCGCGTGGTGTTCGATTATATCGTGCTTTTCAGATTTCCTTCGAGAACACCAAATTTTTTCGGGATAAGAAGTACCCTATCATTTAATCCGGATTTCTAACTTTACGTCTACAAAATTTCAAAGCAATCGGTTCAGTAGTTACAGTGTGAAAGCAGAACAAACAAACTCACTTTCCCATTTATAATATCAGTATGATTCGGTTATATCGCGCTTCTAGATTCCTTCGGGTTAAAGTTATTTCTAAGTAGGGCACGCAATACCGGTTTACCGGTTTTCATTTTTACCGCCTTTTCTCCTTTCGTCTTTTTTCGTAACTATAAAATTACCGGTAAAAAAATATAAAACCGGTAATTTACCGGTTTCATGTTTTGGGCAAAGTTGTTCATTTATTCACGCATACGTCAAACTTTCCATTATATGTAATGTTTGACACTTAAAAGTAGCTTTGACGTAAGCATTTGTGACGATTCGTGTCATTCATTAGTTTGTATAACTGTACTGTACAACGACTATCGAACTCATGTCAAATTTTCCAATGACTCCAGAGCTAGACGAACGTAACCAGTCTTACTAGCTTGGCAGTGCAGGATTGAATACCGTATTGGTGGGGCCAGAACACTTATTGGTAAACTAATCTGCTTCAGGGAATGTGATACTCGTCCTAGAGTGATAGGCTTTGTAAGGCGGGTATTTTCAGGTACAAATACCAACCTACCTAACCAACCTAACCTGTCAGGGAGCACATCGACTTCCTGAAGCAGAAAATGTACGGTACACTCAGAAGCAAAAATATGTAAACATCTTCGACTTTAAGACGAAGTGCTCAACTTGAAGAGCATAAAATTGTAGCCACCGGTTCACATCATAAATATGTATACGTTCATTGCTTCATTAATTTATGAACCAACGCGTGAATACATGCTATTGATGGAAGCGTACATACATAGTATTGTTCCTTTCGTGGTGGGCATAATTTAATGAAGCAATGAGCGTATACATATTTATGATGTGAACCGGTGGCTACAATTTTATGCTCTTCAAGTTTAGCACTTCGTCTTAAAGTCGAAGATGTTTACATATTTTTGGTGCCTTGGCAATGTATACATATTTTTGCTTCTGACTGTACACCCAGAATCGCACTTTCTAAAACAATGAATGGTGGGTTTATCGACCAGACCAAGGTGGCTGACACTTACCTACTGGATGACGATGCCATGTGTTCATTCTGGCGCAGTATCTGTTTGGTGCCTGTCGCTTTTTGGATCAAATGGTTTTCAATGTTGCACGCTCGCTTGAGTCTGGTTCGCTACCTCAGTTCCTAACAACTAGAGTAACCCACCTGCTCCGTAAATCAGGTAGCACTGCGGAACCAAAAAATTATTGGCCGATCACTTGTTTACCGACCATCTTTAAAGTTCTTACATCCAATTTTAAAGTTAAAATTAACAAACATATTGACAGCAACTCATCATGTCTGCCTCAAAAAAGTAAAAAAACTAAAACCCAACTACGACAAAAACGACGCTGAAAAAGTATAAAACAAGATTTTCAGAATACTGAACTGAACAAAGTTGCTAATATAGTTGCAAGTAAATGGACACAGTAGACTCTACCAAAGATGCCTTCGTTGTAAATTGACAATAATGTCTTACGATACTATTCTGAAGTATGCAATATTCACTATTTAGAGATAAATTTTCATGTTTGGAAAACCGCAGTCACACGTTATCAAAGTGCTGGTAGGTAGGTATATGTAACATGTGACTACCTTGCAGGCATGAACTCAGCCGCTGCACTCAGTATCATGGTGTGTCAGTACAACAGCCCGCTGGCAAATCTCGACACTGTATTAGCAACTTGTTCGGTTATTCTGGTATCTTGTTTACTTTTTCGCGTCGTTCAGATGAGACTGTTCTGACTAACCTATTTTGGTGTTAAAAAGTGTATTTGTGGCGCATAATATTAATAAAAGTTAAATTGACGAACTAAAAACTAGGTAGTTAAACATACGACATCTCTTTTGACTTATGTATCGGCGTATAGTAATATGTAGAGATGACCTATTTTACTATTTCGTAGCGCTTGGAGGGTAGCGCGTATAGCAACGGTTTCCCCGTATGAAGCTCCCGGTTTTTCGTAGTTGCGACGCACCGAATGGGTCATGAATTAGTGGATGAGGCCGTTAGTATAAATAGATTGGATGTTTTTCTAACGGTGGTAGGCCATAACATTGGCTGCCGGCAGAAGTTACCACCCACCAGACAAAGTCTTGCCGCCAAGCGATTCGTCGTGTTCCAGCATGATGTCTGGTGAAGCCGTACGGAGGACGCGTCTGAGCACTTTGTGTTGCGTTGTGTGGCGAGTACGATGCGCCAAATGTTGTTGTGTCGGGAGTTTGGTCGTGGAGAGTCTCCAGATTAACCTCCCTCTGGCGCAGCATGGTTGGTCGTGTTGTTCTTGGATTTAACATTGCATCACCTGGCTCAACTGCCGTCATCCTTGCTATTTCTAAGTTTTTTAAGTGAATAGGCTTAATAAACTAGTGCACAGGCATCAAGGATTGCGTCACTGCGTAACATCAGGCGGGATTGCAGTCAAGCGCTAGTTTATAATTATTAAAAAAAAAAAATTATATTAAGAGGACCTGGGAAGATTTCTTAATCTATCTAATTCTGCTAACGATCGACTGTCATGTGGATTTTTAAGTAATTTATTATGATCCAAGGCACTTATAAATAATCCCTCTATGGTTTTAACTCTACTGAGAGCGACATAGGCCTGTCCTTTAGCAAACAATGACTTTCCTAGATCTGTAACTTTTTTATCTAGAGTACAACCTTATAATTTATGTACAGTACAACCCCAAGAAAGAATCAGCGGGAGCATTTTACGCTAAATTTGCCCAGAACCCCTCAAGCCGTCAAATTCAGTGAGGCAAGGCTCGATTTTGATAAGTCCGTTAGTATCTGCTTTTATGGATGCGTCGTCAAATTGTATGAGAACAGCGCTTGGCTGTTCTCCTGTTCCAACTGATCGCGCCGAAGAGCAGGCCATTCGAAGGCCTTAACCACTCCCATCGCTCCGTTTACCAAACCCTGGTTTACATTCAAATTTCTACGAAGCATTACTAGGGATTATGTACAAACATAAAGTTTTCGTGAAGCTCTTTCAGATGATACCAAATACGGTATATTTATTTTAATGTTATATTAACATAGAAATTTTTGTCCGCTAGAGGGCGTAATACTAAATTTGGTGACAAGCTTTATAGCTCATAACCAACAGAATATCAAGGCCCTTCTAATGGTTCTGCAGTGGTCTTATTCTGATAAGTAGTAAAAAAGCTATCTATGAACGAAAAGATGTGAATTATATGCAATCAGCCCATGAATACAGGTAAAGTCACAAGCAAATGCTAGTAATATATATATATTCAAAATGTACAAGTTAAGCCCTTTCAAATGATACCAAACACGGCATATTTATCTTAAATTTATTTTTTTACTCTGTATATTTTGTCCGCTAGAGGGCGCCACGTTAGATTTTGTGAAACTCCATATAGCCTATAACCAGCAGACAATTAAGACGCTTCTAATGATATATCATTTATCGAATTCGAATAAGTAGTTTAGAAGTTACGAGAGAACAGATGAACATACATACATACATACATACATACATACATACATACATACATACATACATACATACATACATAGCCTGTCAAAATCATAACCCTCCTTTTGCTTTGCCGTAGTCGGGTAAAAATGGATGTAGGAGCGGCTCCCGCGGTACTAAGGAGCTACTCCTTAAAACATGGCCATTGCTAGCTGACCCGGCGAACTTTGTTCCACCTTAAAGGCAACAATATAACATGATCTTATTTTTTACTTTTTAAATTAGGATAATTAGGGTAGCACAAAAGTGTAGGGAGAAGTCGAAACAATGAAACTCATCATCATCATCAACCTTTTTTATCGTCCCCCTGCTGGGCATAGTTCATGGAATAGTTAGTTAGTAGTAATAAATAGTTAGTTAATAGTTAGTTTTCATAGTTCATAGTTCATAGTTCGCCGGGTCAGCTAGCAATGGCCATGTTTTAAGGAGTAGCTCCTTAGTACCGCGGGAGCCGCTCCTACATCCATTTTGAGAGGCAGACATGATGAGTTGCTGTCAATATGTTTGTTAATTTTAACTTTAAAATTGGATGTAAGAACTTTAAAGATGGTCGGTAAACAAGTGATCGGCCAATAATTTTTGGGTTCCGCAGTGCTACCTGATTTACGGAGCAGGTGGGTTACTCTAGTTGTTCATGTTCATTCATGGCCCAACAAGTTCGTCGTTCCCAAAAGGATATATCGACAAGTTGAATAGTTTTTTTTTTTTTATATTGCCTTTCACGGACACCAGCTCCTCACATATGTAACAAATACTAGACTGAGTAATTGTACGGTTTTAGCTATAAACAAAACATTGTGAGGAGAATTAAAGTAATAATAATAATTATTACTATATAATAAGGCCTATTATGACTTGGTGCCACATACAAGGCTCATGCGGGTGATGGAGTTCTATAAAGTTGATGCAGCTCTGCACACCATCTTGATGACGTGTATGGCTAATGGAGGACGGTCCTTCGCTATCCTGGATATCGAGATATTCATAGGAATAGCGATCCGAGCCAGGTCTATTTCAGGGCGATACTTTGAGTCAACTTTGATTTTGCTTAGCCTTGAATCCTCTAAGTACACTGCTGGAGAATACACGTCTAGACTATCGGCTGAGGAGAGGTGGTTAGGTTATATCGCACTTCCTTTACATGAGTGACTTAAAATTCATTGCTCCCCACAAATTTCAACTGAAGGAGCTAATGAAAATTACTGAAACTTTCAGTAGCGTTATCAGGATGGAATTTTGTGTGGATAAATGTGTGGTCATGCATGTAAAGCGAGGAGAGATTGCGGCATCCATGGGAACGCAACTCACGTTCCGTAAACCTTAGAGCGTTCTCTGCATCTGAAACCTATAAATATTGGGTATGTCGAATGCTTTATACCAGTAACATTGATACCCAACGTATCAATGTTACTGGTATGAAGCAATCGCTGAAAAAACGTTTTGCATCTCATATTCATCTTCGCGTCGCTGAAAAAAGTAATAAATAGTCTTCTATTAAGCGGAAATAAGGTACGAGCCTTCAACGGTTGGATCATCCCGATTTTATGTACTCTTTCAGCATACTAAAATGGACTCGGACCGAAGTCGACACCCGGATAGGAGGGTCCGTTCGGTGCTGACTACAATTCAATTGCATCACCCACTGACATCGGTTATGAGGCTGTATTAGTTTATACCCCGCGAAAAAGAGAAAGTTGAAGCTTTTTAAATGGTAAGACCCTCCACAATCGCGAGATATGCAGTCTCGGGGAATATTTCCTAAAAACCGACGTGGGAATGCATCGAGATGTGGTCGCGGTTGACAAGGGAATCACTCCGCTCTCCTTGCCTTGGCTAAAAAGAACTGGTGCAAGCCAGTATACCTACTTGACACTGAAGATCGCATTGAGGTTTAGCAAGCTAAATTGAGGTTATTTCCGGGTTCTAAACGGGCTTGATGTAGATTTACCAGCATTCGTTGGCTGGCTGCGTTTTGAAAATGAAAATTGTCTAAATTAATCTAAAGGTGCTACATTTACGCTTGACTGCGCCAAAGAAAAGGTAAGGTTTTAAAAATTGTGTTTATATGCTCATTTTAAGCAATATGTAATATGTTCACTATCATTGTACCTTGTGTACTTATTTATTTTCTGCTTTAAGACTACCCAATCACATAATTAATATTTTGGAAAAAAAAATATAAATTTACCGTTTTTACCGGTAAAAATATTTCAATTACCGTTTTTTTACCGGTAAAACAAAAATTACGCTAATTGTATGCCCTATTTCTAAGGCCACACCTGTTCATTCCTCCAATAAAAATTAAGAACATCTCAAAAAAAAAAATCGTCAAATTTTTGCTAAGTACAAAACAATAATATTTTCCTTCCCTAAAAAATATATAATTGATACTTATAATTTAATCCATATGAAACTTGATTAAATTTCCCCAATTTTTTTTTTCTAGTAGGTAAATTAAAACAATTTCTTTTTTTCATTCTTTAAGTTCATTAGTTTCAGGTGTTCATTACCTAAAATTTGGTCAGCAAAATTTTTTAAACAATATGTATTCTAAATAATATGCACCTATTTTAGTCTGACCTGTGAGTTTTATTTAGATGATGGAGTTTCCGGGATTTTTTTTTTAAGTCCTGGTACTTATCAATGGGAATTATACCAAAAACGCTAAATGCTAAATAATAACTATAAATAAAAAAGAATAAACCAGTTCCCATTTTGCATTAATCATTTTTATAAATTAATATTTGTTTTCCCTTTTTTAAATAAAAAAATCCCTGCAACGCAGTATCGAAAACAACATAATAAAAGTAATTACCTAATATGTTTCACTTTAGGGCATGAGTTTTGATACCACGTAATTCTTTCTATATTAGGTACTTTTTAGACAGAATGGTATACTTTATAGACATGGTATGGCATTCTACGTTTGTTGCGAGACGTCCGCGCTCGAAGCAAGCGAGTAGGGAATGTGCACGTAAATATGATGCGGGGTGCGCGGGGGTTTCTGGCTAGCCCCGCCCAGATGCGCAAGGTCATCGTCGTTACTAATCGCCTTAATAAATCATTTTATAAGGCACTAGCGATCCGCCCCGGCTTCGCACGGGTCAATGCTGATACTAAATACACTACATAAAAGCCGTGAACGTTAGTTATAAACATAGCGGCCCGCTCGCTCCCGACGCCACTGCCGGCCGGCTGTAAACGCGACGCCCGCAATATTTAAATCTATAATATCTTCGAAAATATTTATTTAAATCATATACTGTAACAAAAACACGCGGTAGCGGACGCGGCCGCTGCGCAAGGTGGCGCGGGTTCGATCCCCGCACAGTGCAAGTATTTGTATGCATGAATATGAATATTTGCACTGGTCTGGTCGTGCCTCGGAAAGCACGTTAAGCCGTTGGTCCCGTTTGCCATACGAACATCTAGTGGCAGTCGTTACGGGTTGTTGGAGCCCTCA
>JADWQK010001005.1:0-32308 GCA_017933935.1 Sesamia nonagrioides
GTCCAAGACTCCAAGCTGAGCTTTCCTCCAGCCTAGGCTGCGCCTTGTGCTCAATTATAAAAAAAAAACTCATATGATGTATTCTCTTCCAAAAAAGTACACATTGAGCGGAGCGGAAGGGTGAGGGTCTGTTTTAACCTACCCGTGTCCCTTCATTTGCCTATGCTCCAGGGTATCTCTTATTATGGCGGCACACTCTAGCAAGCAAGTCAGCTCGAAGGGTTTTACGGCACCAGAAGTTTGAAAACATGGAATGGGTTAGATCCTTCGAAAAATAATTAAAGGTAGATAAATATGCAAAATAACTACCTTTAAATAATAATAATCTCTAGAAATCATGGTAAATTAATCTTTAGTACTTATTAATAATTTTTTAACATCTGTTCTGACTGAGACTTGCTCCCAAATCAGAACTCACGTGAGTGACGTAATGTGTACAAATGAAAGCCGTGCTGGAAACCTTTAAATAATAATAATCTCTAGAAATCATGGTCCTTACCGGGCGGCGAGCTGCCCACTGCTCACCGCCCGCAGGTCCGCGCCTACGGTGGCTGGGAGTTTGGTGTCATCTCCAGACCAGGGCGTCTCCTGCGGCGGCTAGTGGCGTGAGGGCGCTGGGATTGCCGTTGCCTCACGCGCTCCGCCTCCTCCTTTGCTAGCATTACTGCTTTGCAGAAGGAGCCTGCCATGCACTCTCGCTCCGGACCATGGCCTGGACCAGGGTCGGACGCGAGAGATCGCCGCCGATCGCCGCTACGAGGACATGGCGGTGCTCTACCCAAGCCGGGCAGACCTCCACCGTATGCTCCACCGTGTCCTCAAGGCGATCCACACAATGGTGACACCCTGGCGTTTCCTCCCGCCTTATACGGAACAAGAACGTCCCGAAACAACCGTGTCCGGTGAGGACCTGCGTCAGGCGGAAGGTGAGGGTGCTGTGGCGCCTCTCTAGCCACTCCTCAAAGAGGGGACTTACCGCCGCTATTGTGGCGTACCCAGCACTGGGTTGCGACAATCGCACTCTCCATGTTGCCATGAGATCCCCCGGAGCTCTGTCCGCCGTACCGCAATTTCTCACGGCAACGGAGTTTTGCCTCCTCTCGCCACTCCTACATGTGGGTAAGGACTTTGGCCTCCAGATCCCATGGCGGCAATCCCGCAAGAAGGCTCGCCGCCTCAGCGGAGACCGTACGGTATCCCTGGATCCGCCGAACGGCCATGACCCTCTGGGACGCGGTCAGGCATCGGGCTGGTCGCTTCCTTAGCTACCGCGCCCACACCGGTGCCCGTAAAGGGCCATGGACCGCACGGCCCCCGCATAGAGCCTCCGGCAAGAGGCGTTTGGTCCCCCTAGATTGGGGAGGAGCCGCCTCAGGGCTGCCCCGGCCCCTTCCAGTCTGGGTGCCAAACGTCGGAAGTGCTCCTCGAAGTTCCACCGGCTGTCGAGGACGAGTCCCAGTTACTTCATCGTCGACCCGACGCCGATGTGAACCCCTCCTACCGTTATGTAGGAACCCGACGGTGGCGCATTCCGAGGACCATGAAAGCACATGGCCTCGGCCTTCTGCAGGGCCACCTCGAGTCCCAATTGCCGGATCCTGTTGACGATTGTTGCAACTCCGAGGATCGCTGCGTCAGCCGCCGCCTGGTGCGACCTCCCTTGTGCCAGAACTAGCGTGTCGTCAGCATAACAAACTACGCTGACGCCGATAGGGAGAGGTCGGCGCGCAGCACCCAGTTGTACCCGATGTTCCACAGATGCGATCCCAGGACCGATCCCTGTGGAACACCGCACGACATCTCTCGCCGGTTCCACACTCCTTGGTGACCGGGGTAGATTATAGCCCTGTCCGTCAAATAGGCCTCGACCACTCGACAGAGATAGGTCGGCATCCGGTGATTCCGGAATGCCTTCCTGATGCAACTCCAGGGTAGGATGTTGAAGGCGTTGGCAATATCTAGAGACACCGCCAAGACCCCACCCCGGGCGGAGCTTTTCGCCCTTGCTTCAGTTTCAGCTAGGTACTACCATTTTCTCCATGGTACTCCAAACAGTAAGGTATACTACTATATACCGTACTGTTTGGAGTATTGTGCGGTATATGGTACCAATACTACCATATACCGTACTGTTTGGAGTACCATGGAGCAAATGGTAGTACTAAAAAGCTTATGGCGACTAGAATTTGAATAACTTGTTTTGGAAATCAAATAATTGAACGCGTTTATTTGTTAGCAGATGGTAATTCAATTATTTAAACATGGTTTTGGGATTTAACAGCATGGTAGGTATACCACGGTGTGCCACTATGCTGTTAAATCCCAAAGTAATGTTTAAATAATTAAATTACCATCTGCTAACAAATAAACGTGTTAAATTTTTTGATTTCCAAAAAAATTTTTCACGTTCTAGTCGCAATAGGCTTTTTATATACTATATAGCTGATTCAAGAAAAGCTTGTAACGCAACCGGTACAAAAAGTGGTAAACCATACAAAAAACCGCAACCAAATTCACGTGGTACCAATACAAACTAAATGTCTAGTAACTACATCCTTTTGATTCAAAGGAAAATAATGCTTAATTCAAGACAATAAGGACTATGACGGATTTAAATGCAGCTGTTAAGGCATGCCCCAGTATCCGGCAGAAAATATTTAATATAATCTTCAGTTTCAAAGAAAAATGAGACCTATTCCAAAGCAATAAGAACAGAATAACGGCTTTTGGTGCAACGTATGTTACCGGTTTGAGAGTGTACCAATATCCGGTAAAAATCGCACATTTTTACCGGGTACTAGGTCAAGTAGGGGTTTGAGTGTACCAATAGATGTAACATGCAAAATTATTTACTTTTCGATGAGATTTACCTCAATTTATAGATTAAATCGTTAAATAATATACACAATTTATTAAAAAAACTTAACACTTTTACCTTAATTTTATCCGTGGAAGTATGGCTAGATAATTTCTGCGACCGGGTGGGTTCGTAGTTCACTGACAGAACTCTGTACTTATAGATAATTTTACTATAACGTACTTTTATTTTCTCACAGTTTTTACATTATTAAACTTTTTGGTGACTGTCGCCATCAGAATTGTATAAAATAGTACCAAGAATAAATTGCTATTTGCAAATTTTAATTTAGGTTTGCTAGAAAGACGCTAATATTAAAAAACTGACTAGTTAACGGCTACTGGGACTTTAACGGAAATAGGTACTCTTACCTTAAAATTTTCCTTCACGGTCACCAAACACGAGGAATATTAATCAAATTTCTATGCGATGGTGAAGATTATAGAAATTTTAACGTTACAAAGGAAATTTTACCTTTTTAAAACGGCTCATACCTGTTTGATTAACGTTTTCTTAACAGTAAGCACAAGTAATTAAAGTCTTACGGATTTTTAGGTGGTATTATGTAGATTTTTATTATGATCTGACAGTTTGAGTAATTTATATGACACACCCAAATGTCCTTTCATCATCATCATCATCAACCTTTTATCGTCCCACTGCTGGGCACAGGTCTCCTCTCATACAGAGAAGGATTGAGCGTAATCACCACGCTTGCTCAATGCAGGTTGGCGATTTCAGACTTAAAGTCCAGGTTTTCTCAAGATGTTTTCCTTCACCTTCAGTCATTGGTGTCCAAGAATACTTAGAAAGTACATATAACTTTAGAAAAGTTACATTAGTACTTGCCTGACCTGGAATCGAACCCGCACACTCATACTTGAGAAGCTGGTGTTCTAACCACTAGACCACCACAACTAAATGTCCTTTGTTTGGTAGATATTGTTAGTTTTGAGTTACATAGAGAAACAGCCTCCGTGGCGTAGCGGTAGCGAACGCGGCCGCTGCGCAAGGAGGCGCGGTTTCGATCCCTGCGCAATGCAAATATTTATATGCATGAATATGAATATTTGCACTGGTCTGGTCGTGTCTCGAAAAGAACGTTAAGCCGTTGGTCCCGGTGGCCATACGAACATCTAATGGAAGTCGTTACGGGTAGTTGGAGCCCTAAAAACAAACTCAGGCAGTCGCTTCACGGAAAATATCGAAATTTAGCCAAAATCAGCAGTTAGACTGGTAAAGCGGACCTCAGACTACAAAGCTGAAAAAGCATCGGATGCAACTGAGATTAACGTTGAGATGATGATGATGACTTACTAGGTTGAAATCTCAATGTGAAACTAAATGTTAAAGTTGTAGAGAGATACCTGCCGGATGCTCGGGCTAGTAGGGAATCAATCCGGTCCGAAAGAGAGGCCATGGTTGAGCGAACGAGTGTTGCACTGCAGGCAGTCTCCGAATGGGGCAATGCCAATCTTGTAGCATTCAATGCCGCCAAAACACAGGCGTGTCTTTTTCACCGCCAAAAGGAGCCCGTTCACCTTGGCTCCTACTTTTCGGAATGTGTCCTTGGAGTGTTCCGACCGCCTTCAGCTTTTGGGAGTTGAGATTTCCTCGGACCTTAACTTTGGGCGGTTCATTGAGTCCAAGGCTAAGGTGGCTGCCGGGAAACTTGGCGTTATCGCAAAGGTCCGACAGTACTTCACACCTGGGCAGCTTCTAATGTTATACAAAGCACAGGTCCGTTCGTGTGTGGAGTACTGCAGCCACATTTGGGCTGGTGCTGCCAAGTGTCACCTGGCCACTTAGGATTCAGTGGAGAGACGTGCAAAGAGGCTGATTGGTGACCCTGATCTAACTCGAGTTGGTCTCCAAAGCCTAGAGCACAGGCGTAGAGTAGCCAGCCTTTCGGTGTTCTATAGGATGCATTTCGGGGAGTGTGCGAGGGAATTGCATGAATTAATTCCCCCATCTCCGTTCCACCAGCGGACGACCCGTCGTACGGCTGGTTTCCACCCTTACGTTGTTAACACCATTGCGATCCGGACGAGGCGCTTCGCCTCCTCCTTTATACCGCGTACATCGAGGGACTGGAACAATTTGTCCGCGGCGGTGTTTCCGTCGGACTACAATTTGAGTGTCTTCAAGGCTAGAGTGAATAGGCTCTTAATAAACTAGTGCGCTTTACCATCAACGACTGCGTCACTGCTTACCATCAGGCAGGATTGCGGTCAAGCGGTAGTTTATAATATATAAAAAAAAAAAAAAAAGTGCCAAAAGCGCCAAAACTGATAAAAGTGTGTCTCTGACAAATTTATTGCATTTTGAAAATAGCAACAACACCAAGCTGTGGAAAATTGTCACCTGTTTTTCCTGAGGCATTTTTTATACTGAACAGAAAGGTGCTATAAAAATTATTTTTTCTAACGATTCATTCCCCTTTATGGGTAAACAGAGCCTCGTTCAAAATTGGTTGTAAAGCCTCCACGACTCCAAAGCTGAAAAAGCTTCGGATGCGACTGGGATTAAGGCTGAGATGATGACGATTGTTAGTTTTGAGTTGAGCTGCACGATTTGTGAAAAAATCATGCACTGACTGGACTGGACTTCTTAATCTGTTTTTTTTTTTTTTTAATAATTATAAACTAGTGCTCGACTGCAATCCCGCCTGATGGTAAGCAGTGATGCAATTGTTGATGGTAAAGCGCACTAGTTTATTAAGCCTATTCACTTAAAAAACTAAAGAATAGGAAGGATGACGGCAGTTGAGCGAGGTGATGCAATGTTAAACCCAAGACCAACACGACCAAACGAAGCTGCGCTAGAGGGAGATTGATCTAAAGACTCTCCACGACCAAACTCCCGACACAACAACATTTGGCGCATCGTACCCGCTACACATCGCAACACAACTGCTCAGACCCGTCCTCCGTACGGCTTCACCAGACATCATACCGGAACACGACGAATCGCTTGGCGGCAAGACTTTGTCTGGTGGGTGGTAACTTCTGCCGGCAGCCGATTCCTCAAAAGACCGTCTCAGACATCGATTCTACACTCTTCATTTGATCTAAACAAGATAATGTCAGGACTTTATAGAACCTGTGACCTCTGACTTTGTTACAGCTTTTCTTCTCAGAGTCAGTCAAATTGACTGACGAAAGCATGTAGTTGAAAAACAAATATGATTAACTTATAAAAGTGTCCATGCAAAATTACTTACGTAAAATATATCATTTAACATTGTATATATTATAACCTAAAATGTAAATACAAATAAAAAAATCAACCAACCCCTATCAATTTCAGAAAGAAATTTCAGTATCAGAAAGCCTATTATACTGTAAAAGATTACATTGAGGACAAAAACAGTAATACCAAGTCTTTCTGTCATAATATTTGCTTTATAAGCCAAGCTTAGAATTGAGTTTATTAAGACTTAGTTCTTGAATGGGGCTAGGAAGCTTATTGTAAAAACGTTTACATTGGTATTATATGGCCCATCTATTTTATTAAGCCTGGTTTGCCGGAACAACAAATTTGTGTTTGTTCCTAGTGTTAGATGAGATATATTTATTTGCTCATTAACGTGACAACACATACAAGAATGCAGAATAACATTTAAAAAGATCAGATATTTTGCACGTAGGTATTGGAAATATTATGAACAATTTTAATGATAAAGGAGATGTTTCATTTCGGGCCACCACTGTGTACGCTATATAGATAAAAAGGAAATAAATAGAATATTTTCTGAAAAATACTACTAAATTAATTTGAATAAAAATGCAAGTATATAATAATTAATTATTTGAAACGTTTTTTAGTGAGATAACCCTTTATTAAGGTAGCCATGACACTGGTGATGACGTTTGATTGACGACTTTGACAGTTCTATTTTCCCGTTGTGTTCGTGTCGAGTGTTGATTTGAGTTGATTGTGTTTATTTAATGGGCCGTATGTTCGGAATTCATGTTTTGTTTTTTCGCAGTCATATGGTAGATAATATAAATACGATGGCCTTAGATACATGCGACGTCAATCAAATGTCACTGTCAAAATCTTATTTCGCTTATTGCTGACCACCATATTTATTAGTAGTTGTGTTGCACTCCTTGGCCGAGTTAAATTGATTCTGTATAAAAACTAAGCCTAACTATACTTAGCATTAAGCTAACAGCAGCACGCAACTGCTAACTGTATGCAGCTTAGCAGTAAGCTCCATACATTTCTGAAACATCTCCTTTCAGGTGAAGAAAACCATTAACCGGCAAAATATCAAGATGACACCGATGTAGGCACGTCACTAAAAGAAAAATTTTAAATGTCTGCACTTGAAAAACACAAAATCGATGTCTATATAAATGTTTCTGGCAGAAATTCAACCTCAACTCTTGATCAATGGCCTCTGTGGAATAGTTACCACAATTTTACCAATAAGGTGCCTCGAATCTTGCGGGCAGCGGGGCGGCGGCGGCGGCGGCGGCGAGTGAGTGGCAGAATCTTATGCGTAAAATCAAACGAACCGGTTCTCGAAAACAGCGGGGCAGTAGCGGGGCGGTGGCGGGCAGCGAGCGGTGTACTTCTCGCGCTCGAATCTTGCGGGCAGCGGGCGGGCAGCGAGCGGTGATCGAGCGTTAGGAATAAATTTGAATTAAAACGATGTTGCCGCCATTGTTTAGACATTTCTTTCGCGAATAAAAACAAATATCTCGTCGACACAATCGTGAACACAACACTACGCGGCTATAGTGACGCGCGATCTTCCCGCTTGTTTCGAGAACGAGTCTTCGATGCCCGCTCGGCTCCCGCGCCGCCGCCGCCGCAGCCCCGCTGCCCGCAAGATTCGAGGCAGCGGCCTAACACGTATAACAAATTATTGAAATTCTTTGAATTTTTTATTTCACAATAATGGCGGATATCGCCAATGACAGTTGAAAAAGACGGCCGCGGAACCTTCTATGAGGAAGGTTTGAGGCAAAGTCATGATGTGGACACTATGCTGCGATATTTGAAAGAAATTCATTAATATTATAGTAAGCTTTGTCAAATAAATATGACTTTGGTCGACATTTCAAAAGTACATTATTTAGCTTCCTCCAACATTGAAGTAACTTATTATATGTAAATGGTGTAAATATTTATATTATGAGTATCACCCTACATTTTAAACAGCTTAATATTTTTATGTGCATACAAAAGATTGATATTAATCTCTTTAAATTTGTCTCTGAGGGATTGTCTTTGGCTTAATTTATAAATAGAACAAAATTGCTCTTTTTCAAAACAAAATTTGCCTGAATATCAGCAGCGTTTCCCCACAACACAACATACCGTACGACATCACAGTATTAAAATCACTGAAGTATCTAAATGAGCTGTCCCTAAATCAATAAAAAAATTCTAATTACGAATGCTGCAGAGCATAACAAAACCCACACAGCAACAGTTATTAACAGCTCACAGAACAGATATTATCTGTTCAGTGAAAAATATTATATCGTCACTGAACATATTATAGGTATACGTAAAAAAGAAATTAGCTGTCCTGGGACTGAGCGATAGAAGTGAAATTTGAAATCATTAAAAAACAATACACAAAAAGTAAACAACAATCACGGTGTCGGGTCGGTCACTCTCAAGCGAGATCGAAGTTTTTCCCCATCGAGCAAAAATGCTCAACATCGTTAAAGAAGTTTTCACTTCAAAAATAAATGTTTATGTTTTCATTAGTGAATTACATATTCTATTAATGTTCACACTGCTCTAAGCGATTCACAGTTCCCGTGATCCGCGCTTTACTCTTATCGCTCATATTTAACATCATTAAAGCATTCTTGTAATTATGTACAAGCATAAAGCACTCGTGAAGCTCTTTCACGTGATACCAAACACGGTATATTTATTACCCGACTACGGCAAAGCAAAAGGAGGGTTATGATTTTGACAGGCTATGTATGTATGTATGTATGTATGTATGTATGTATGTATGTATGTATGTATGTATGTATGTATGTATGTATGTATGTATGTATGTTCATCTGTTCCCTCGTAACTTCTAAACTACTTATTCGAATTCGATAAATGACATATCATTAGAAGCGTCTTAATTGTCTGCTGGTTATAGGCTATATGGAGTTTCACAAAATCTAACGTGGCGCCCTCTAGCGGACAAAATATACAGAGTAAAAAAATTAAGTTAAGATAAATATGCCGTGTTTGGTATCATTTGAAAGGGCTTAACTTGTACATTTTGAATATATATATATTACTAGCATTTGCTTGTGACTTTACCTGTATTCATGGGCTGATTGCATATAATTCACATCTTTTCGTTCATAGATAGCTTCTTTACTACTTATCAGAATAAGACCACTGCAGAACCATTAGAAGGGCCTTGATATTCTGTTGGTTATGAGCTATAAAGCTTGTCACCAAATTTAGTATTACGCCCTCTAGCGGACAAAAAGTTCTATGTTAATACAAAATTAAAATAAATATACCGTATTTGGTATCATCTGAAAGAGCTTCACGAGTACTTTATGTTTGTATATAATCCCTAGTAATGCTTCGTAGAAATTTGAATGTAAACCAGGGTTTGGTAAACGGAGCGATGGGAGTGGTGAAGGCCTTCAAATGGCCTGCTCTCCGGCGCGATCAGTTGGAACAGGAGAACAGCCAAGCGCTGTTCTCATACAATTTGACGACGCATCCTCAAAAGCAGATACTAACGGACTTATCAAAATCGAGCCTTGCCTCACTGAATTTGACGGCTTGAGGGGTTCTGGGCAAATTCAGCGTAAAATGCTCCCGCTGATTCTTTCTTGGGGTTGTACTGTACATAAATTACAAGGTTGTACTCTAGATAAAGTTACAGATCTAGGAAAGTCATTGTTTGCTAAAGGACAGGCCTATGTCGCTCTCAGTAGAGTTAAAACCATAGAGGGATTATTTATAAGTGCCTTGGATCATAATAAATTACTTAAAAATCCACATGACAGTCGATCGTTAGCAGAATTAGATAGATTATGAAATCTTCCCAGGTCCTCTTAATATAAGTTTTTTTTTTAATAATTATAAACTAGCGCTTGACTGCAATCCCGCCTGATGGTAAGCAGTGACGCAATCCTTGATGCCTGCGCACTAGTTTATTAAGCCTATTCACTTAAAAAACTTAGGAATAGCAAGGATGACGGCAGTTAAGCCAGGTGATGCAATGTTAAATCCAAGACCAACACGACCAACCATGCTGCGTCAGAGGGAGATTGATCTGGAGACTCTCCACGACCAAACTCCCGATACAACAACATTTGGCGCATCGTACTCGCCACACAATGCAACACAAAGTGCTCAGACGCGTCCTCCGTACGGCTTCACCAGACATCATGCTGGAACACGACGAATCGCTTGGCGGCAAGACTTTGTCTGGTGGGTGGTAACTTCTGCCGGCAGCCGATGTTATGGCCTACCACCGTTAGAAAAACATCCAATCTATTTATACTAACGGCCTTATCCACTAATTCATGACCCATTCGGTGCCATCGACGCAAATGTGCGTCGCTACTATGAAAAACCAGGAGCTTCATACGGGGAAACCGTTGCTATACGCGCTACGCTCCAAGCGCTACAAAATAGTAAAATAGGACATCTCTACATATTACTATACGCCGATACATAAGTCAAAAGAGATGTCGTATGTTAACTACCTAGTTTTTAGTTCGTCAATTTAACTTTTATTAATATTATGCGCCACAAATACACTTTAACACCAAAATAGTACAAATAATAAAAAGTTAAAAAACTAAAACCCAACTACGACAAAAACGACGCTGAAAAAGTATAAAACAAGATTTTCAGAATACTGAACTGAACAAAGTTGCTAATATAGTTGCAAGTAAATGGACACAGTAGACTCTACCAAGATGCCTTCGTTGTAAATTGACAATAATGTCTTACGATACTATTCTGAAGTATGCAATATTCACTATTTAGAGATAAATTTTCATGTTTGGAAGGGCGTAGTCACACGTTACATATACCTACCGTAGCACTTTCATAACGTGTGACTGCGGTTTTCCAAACATGAAAATTGAAACATCAAAAAAGAGTCTACTGTGTCCATTTACTTGCAACTATATTAGCAACTTTGTTCAGTTCAGTATTCTGAAAATCTTGTTTTATACTTTTTCAGCGTCGTTTTTTGTCGTAGTTGGGTTTTAGTTTTTTAACTTTTTATTATTTTTTTAATTTTATATTAACAGAGAACTTTTTGTCCGCTAGAGGGAGCAATACTAAATTTAGTGACAAGCTTTATAGCTCATAACTAACAGAATATCAAGGCACTTCTAATGGTACTGCAGTGGTCTTATTCTGATAAGTAGTAAAGAAGCTATGAACGAAAAGATGTGAATTATATGCAACCAGCCCAAGAATACAGGTAAAGTCACATGCAAATGCTAGCAATATATATATATATTCAAAATGTACAAGTAAAGCGCTTTCAAATGATACCAAACACGGTATATTTATCTTAACTTTATTTTTTTACTCTGTATGTTTTGTCCGCTAGAACGCCACAGTAGATTTTGTGAAACCTCATATAGCCTATAACCAGCGGACAATTAAGACGCTTCTAATGATATGTCATTTGTCGAATTCTGATAAGTAGTTTAGAAGTTACGAGGGAACAGATGAACATACATACCTACATACATACATACATACATAGCCTGTCAAAATCATAACCCTCCTTTTGCTTTGCCGTAGTCGGGTAAAAAGTAACTTTGACCCCTGAGTTTGTTCTGCCATTTCTTCGTAATATTTCTTATTTTTTATATGTATATCGAGTAAATGTGATTCCGGTATTCAATTCACAAATAAAACCATTTCATTTCATTTCATTAAGATCTACCCATTTCCATTTTTTATTTACAAAATATAAAATTGTTATGAAGACAACATGTGCACTGAGTACAAAAAAGATCCAAATCTGACTTCAAAAGAACGTACGAGTACATACATGTTTAGCTCTTTCAGAAGATATTCTAAAGTGATGTTACCTGATTTACCTAATTTGTGTCATCTTGAGACGTGCCCAGAAGTCATCATCTCACCATGTAGATTTACTTTTTATTGTGTTATTATTACGTTAATTTTTTTATACATGCATATAATTTTCATTTTTAATATTTCATTATAAAATTTATTTATAAATGTAAGAAAATTTTTGGATCCGCCGATGTCAGAAGCAGGGTCCAACCTACCAGTGGATAGGGCTCTAGAGACAGGAATCTCCTCACGATGCGGGTCGTATCGAGGAGTACTGCCTTTTGAATCAGGCCCTTGATCCAACTGCCCAACGAGAGTCTCAATAGATATTGGTCGAGGCTCTTGGCTATCAGACCATTGACCGATACGACAATCGGTACATTATTATTATTATTATTTATTGTGTGTTCAGACTACATGTGGTCCATTGTGTTACTAACAATTTCACTTAAACCTATGTTAGTACTTTATAACTAAAACCGATTTTGTACGGTTCGCTAATGCCCACACAAGCGGACTATCTGCCCGGGCCGCTATCGAGTGCAGAATGATGTTGGGACTGTCACGCAACCCGCGAAGTAACGAGGCAGATTTCTTGCGCCATACTGCGTCAAAGCTATGAACGCGCGCGTCAGCGAACATCGCCGACGCACTACAGAAGCGCGGCAGTCGCAACAGCGTCCTGAACGCATTGTTGTATTGGATACGCAAAGCGTTGCAAGCCCTTTGGGTATATCTGAACCACAGGGCCCCCGAGTACAGTGATGTACAATACGCCTGTAAAAGGGCTATTTTAACTGATACTGCACATCGAGAGAACCTGCGGGCCAGCATGTTCGCCCGGACCGACAACGCTCTGCGTTCCCTCTCCAAATCTATATCATCGTTCAGGGTATCTGTTACCATATGGCCCAAGTATTTAAATTTATACACCCTGTTTATTGGGTGACCTTTAAGGAACAGAGGAGGGACCGTAGATGGACACCTGGCTCCAAACCCGAAGACAATATACTCTGTCTTTTTGGCGTTGTATATCAACCACATTGATAGCCGAGTTTACATTCCACATGTCAACAATATCGTGTGCCAAGTAGAGATATTTAATTTGTTTCTCTTTCTCAGGTTTCACGAGATTCCCGTCATGTGGAATGGTAACATCGACAATCATTGCGAGGCGCGCTAATCGACCTATCACTACTATTGCACACTTATTTGCAACTATTATCCTGTCAGTATCGATAGACTGCAGATTCCAGGATAACGTAACATGGTCATTTTCAAGTACTGAGTCGGGCACATACTTAGGACACGGTACCTCACAATCCACAAGTTTATATTTCAAAGCAAGTAGCTGGTCAATAATCCTAGCTACTTGACTATGCCTGTGCAAATACTCGCCGTTAGCCAGACGAGAGCAACCAGAGATAATATATCTGATGGACTAATACGGATGGTGACTTGCCCGACACGTGTCCATCGACCCGTCCTTCATATCTCCGGTTTCGTCAAGATAACTTCGTCCATAATTGCACAGATGAAACCTTCAGTTTCCCGAAAAAGTCACCAAATTGTAGCCACGATACGGAAGCTAAGAAGTCTACATCGGGCCCGTGAAGGGCCCGATAAAATCGCCCGTGAAGGTCCTTGCTATGTCATACCTTCTTGTTTTTTTTATACAGGCATCTGCCCACCTGGAAATGATTTTGGATATTAATTAATCTGTATATCTAATTTAACGTAATGACTCGATACTATTTGCACCAACAACAGTCCCATTTAATGTTCAGAAAAATCTATATCCATTCTGAGGTTGTCTGGAAGAGATTGCATTATATTATGTAGAGTTAAATATTGTTAAGTAATGTATGTTTTTGGTGTACAACCTCTACATACTCTATTCTTAATATATAAAGCTGAAGAGTTTGTTTGTTTGAACGCGCTAATCTCAGAAACTACTGGTCCGATTTGAAAAAATCTTTTTGCGTTGAATAGCCCATTAATCCAGAAAGGCTTTAGGGTATATAACATAACGCTGCGACTAATATGTGCGGAGCATAACTAACTCCACGCGAACGAAGTCGCTGGCGGCCGCTAGTAAAGAATATATATGTAAGACGGCGCATACGACAACGTTCGACGTCACGTTGACTTTTAGTGGTCAAAGTCAGCCTAGCAAAGCGTCATTGTTGAGGGTTGTGAGGGCGAATATCTGAAAAACTGCGGTTCGAGACGGGGCCCGCGCACCACTCTTGTGACGTATCGCTTTGCATCCGAGTGATAGTTTAATCTAGTGTTCTAATTAAGTTGGTGTCATGTTGCAAAGGCTGACAATGTTCATTTGACTGTGTATTTCGATTATTAAACCCGGTGCTGATTAAACAACGGTGATTGTAAGAAGGACTTGTGATTTTTCTGCTCACGCTCACTTACCTACCTACCTACCAACATACATCACACAAGATGAAGACCCTCCTGTCCCTTCATATAAATAAATAAAATACACCAAAAAAAGTAGTCAAACAGCAACCTATTATCAGAATCCCAATTCGAAAAACTCCATACTGAAAGCATGTCGAACACAAGACTTTTCAAAGACAAAGACTCACACGACAATACAGATTCATCGAAGGATGAGCCTACCAGTGTCATTGTCTCCTGCCTTTGTAACGCACAGAACCTTTCTTGTTTGCTAATGACTGTCGTCTTAATAACTCTGCGTGGAACTAGTTGGCACATTGTGACAATGATGAGACAGGGAACATCGGAAATGAATGTCTATGTAGGTACACATATTATAATATGAAGGGGAATTGTAACACATACCAATGTGGGAATGTTTGCAGACAATTTTTGGCATTGCACAAAATTTCTCTGTATGAGAGAAGCAGTCCCAGTTTCCAATGCCTTATGAAAAGTGAATGTAGTGTCAATTGTCATATCAACGATAATTGCGACGATAAAGGTTTGAAAAATGCAACCATCGGTATTTTCATATGGCATTATCACGTTCAACTATCGTCAGTTCGTCAGTGGACCGACTTTACAGACAACTGATTTTTTATGTTAGAGCTGTAAATATAGTCACGAGCAAAAGTATGTATTACACTCGGCTTTCTTTCTTCTTCAAAAGCAATTTACGCCTTTATTTAGCAATGAAATTTTATATTCTTACGAATATAGCATTTCTGAACCCGTAGGTTTGTGTAAAGTGTCGTATTTCTACTTTACACTTGTAATTTTACGAAAAATCGCATTTCAATGTTGCCAAGTGTATATTGGTGCTCGTGAACTTTTTTTTAAACGTTATAAACTAGTTCTAGACCGCGATCCTGCATGATATTAAGCATTGATGCAATAGTTTATTAAAAGTCTATTCGCTCTTGCCTTGAATACATTTAAATTGTAATCAGACAGGAAGACCGCCGCTGGCAAATTGTTAAAGTCCCTCGATGTACGCCGTATAAAAGACAAAGCGAAACGCTTCGTCCGGATCGTAGTGGCGTCAACATTTCAATAATGTAAGGGTGGATACTCGCCTTACGACGGGACGTCCGATGTTGGGACTTAGATGTAGTAATTATGTCATGTGTCATGACATGACATGTCGTGACTGTTAAGTCCTATGTAACAGACAGTAAGCCTCTTGCCATCATCCGGGGACAAGTCCAGATTCCGGGAAAAACAATTCATTTATATAAAACCTGTATCTTGTTGACCGCAAGTAAAGATATTTATTATTTTTCTCTATTTTCTGCCTTCATATAAAGGCATTCTTTGTTGTTTGCTAATGACGTCTTGATGACTAGCAATCTTTTTTTTAGAAAACTTTTCCCCCACTCTAGCCGTGCGGGAATCGAACCCTCGACACGGAGCAGATAAAGTTTAACCACTGCGCCAACCGTGCTGTCATAAAATTATGAAGTAGAGCACATCGAAAATTAATGCATAATCAGCATAATTGTAATATTTCCATTCCAGCATCAAAGGCTTTCTTATTTGACAGCCGTGGCGTAGCGGTAGCGGACGCGGCCGCTGCGCAAGGTGGCGCGGGTTCGATCCCCGCACAGTGCAAGTATTTGTATGCATGAATATGAATATTTGTACTGGTCTGGTCGTGCCTCAGAAAGCACGTTAAGCCGTTGGTCCCGGTTGCCCTACGAACATCTAGTGGCAGTCGTTACGGGTTGTTGGAGCCCTCAAAAGTCCTACAATTTGTCTAACTGCAATGCTTCGATGTCGCCTTCGGGTTGTGGCGGTCAGACGGCAGTCGCTTCATAGAAAATGTCGAAGTTTAGGCATATCAGCAGTTGGACTGGTAAGACGAACCCCAGACTCCAAAGCTGAAAAGGCTTCGGATGCGACTGGGATTAACGCTGAGATGATGATGATCAAAGGCTTTCTTAATCCTCTCTTTGAAAGGCTGTGGACTATGTTTTAGCACGCGGGCCCATTGTGGTAGATATCACATATCTTTGTTTTTGGTTCTAGAATATGCCTGTTTCTTCACGATCTTTGTTTCACTGTTTTCAAAGCAGTGGTGGTGGTATTGTTTACACACAAGTAACGCTCCTGGCTGGGTTCGTCCCATGATCTACAACTCGTAAGCCTTTACCACTGTCCACTGCTTCTTTATTTATGTTCACTATGAAACTTGGCAATCACGGGGTCGACTACACAATAAGATTCGCCTGTGTGTTCATGTTTTTAAATAACAATAAATAAAATGAATAATAGAATAAATTTTTGGTTTACATTTGATGTCAAGGAGTCTTCAATTAAGCATAGAAATGCTTGTAATTGAAGGCTCACTTGCCAATCACGGGGTTGACTACACAATAAGATTCGCCGGTGTGTTCATGTTTTTAAATAACAATACATAAAATGAATAATAGAATAAATTTTTGGTTTACATTGGATGTCAAGGAGTCTTCATTTAAGCATAGAAATGCTTGTAATTGAAGGCTCCGTTCTTCCAATATCTACTTTATAAATACATAAGCAATAAAAATAGAGACAAAAAAACCGGCCAAATGCGAGTCGGACTCGCACACCGAGGGTTCCGCCGTACAAACGTAGCGGTTTACAATTTATGACGTACTAGCTTTCCGCCAGCGGCTTCGCCCGCGTGGAGTTCAGTTATATCGCGCTGTTTAAATTCCCCTCGGGAACATCAAATTTTTCCGGGATAAAAGGTAGCCTATGTTCTTTCTCAGGGTCTAAAGATTGTCTGTGCCAAACTTCATCAAAATCGGTTGAGAGGTTTAGGCGGGGAAGCGTAACAGACAGACAGAGTTATTTTCGCATTTATAATACTAGCATTGATTTAGAATTTTTCACAGTTTAGAGGCAATTAGATTTAAGAAGTGTTTGATATGAATTTCAACTTTAATATCTCTACGCGTTCATGTGAAAAAGGGTAGGTAGTAAGTTTATAATTATTAAAAAATATTTTATGTCATGTAAGCAAAAATAATATTTTAATATTTTATGTAACTTCAAATTTATCATTTTCACAATTTTTCCTTTATCTGTCTGTACTATAATATAACGTTGCTTGTTGTCGAATTTCAAGATTCTGAGTTCACGGGAAGTACCTTGTAGGCAAAGAGATTTAAGATATACAACGTGTAACATAAAGGGTATATACATAACAAAGGCATGGCATCTTTACATGATATCAAACGATATTGGAAGGGTTTTTAATCCTATCTCTTTATGTTAGGAAGTTATGAGGAAAAACACCGCCTGTGATAGGCTAGTATCATACTAGTCGCACAGAGATATTGAAGACATTTATCGGATTTTGGCAAGTAACGTGACGGGTAACGAGTAGTTATTAACATATGTAGTGTGCTGCCACGTTTGTTATGATTTTATTTTAAGAAACACACGAAACCGAAAGTTTGGTACCAATTTTTTGAGTATTTTATTTTGAGTTGAAACCCTTCCGATATCGTTTGATATCATCTAAAGATGCCATGCCCTTGTTATGTATATATCCTTTTTGTTACACGTTGTATAGAGAGGGCATGGTCAAAATGGCATAGAAAAACTGTGATCCCATGGCTCAGTTCCGCCATCTAGTACAATATAGCAAAATTAGATCGACAATTGGAGACATCAAATAGTAAAAATGAAATAAGTTTATATAAAATATATTCAGCTATTGCCCGGTAGGTGGCCAGTGTGGTCTATGTTGCCAGATCCGATTTAATACCCTAGTATAGTTCAAATCGGGTAAATAAATATTGAAAAGTAAATAAATTAAGTGAAACTTGTCTTGTACAAACAAAAACTGTTTTAGAATTTTATTCGCTACTATTCATTTACCGTGACACCGTCTATTGGCATTTTAGATGTTTTATGCTTACGAATTATTTTAACGCTCAGTTTATTGCGATTTTTGGGTGTAATAGACCTTTTAGGCCATAAAGCGCATTTTGTTTTGCAATTTTCGTTTGCATTTCGTTTTTAGCAAAATTATTCTTTTTACACGTTTGTTTGCAAATATTTTTAAATGGCAATGCAAAAAACTGTGGTAGGGTTTGTATCATTTCGATATAAAGTTATCGATAATATTCAAAGAAGTTACTACGACGATGTTTTTTCGCATTATGATAGCTTGAAACAAAAATTAGGAAGCAGAATAATTATGGGTAATTTCAAGTTTACAAGTTTCTTATTTATATAATTCTTTTAATATAATAGGCGTTAAAGTTTAAAATTGCCGATTAGTACTGAAAATCTAAATAATTGCTTATTTTTTTAATTTTTAAATAATTCATTTATAATCAATATATAGGAAGGTCGTTTATGCCTTTGTGATAGAACTCTGAGGATCTAGACTGCACAAACTGTGTGAAAGCAGAACTGCCTCCTGGGAAGAAAACTTCCTGTCACGTAGATAATTGTCCAAATCACGACAAAAATGGTAGTCTGCTGGAGCAAGACCTTTACAAGATTCGTACGCCATTATCTTTAAAAACGGCAAAAAAATCACGGTTATTGTATGGGAGCCCGCCTTCAGTATTTATTTTATTTTAATTATTTATTTGTAATTTGAATATATAACCAAATATTCTGTGAACATTTTAAGCGTCTATCTGTTTCCGTTATTAATATGGAGCAAAAAACGGCAAAAATTCACGTTTGTTGTATGGGAGCCCCCTTAAATATTTTATTATTTTTATTCTTAGTACTTGTTGTTATAGCGGCAACAGAAATACTAACACAATCTCTGGAAATTACAACTGTCTCGCTATTACGGTTTATGAGATACAGCCTGGTGACAGACGGACAGACGAACAGAGAAGTCTCATGAATAGGGTTCGTTTTACCTTTTAGGTACGGAATCCTCAAAATCACAAAGTAGCTCGCAATCATTGTACTACATATACGTACCTACATATTTTATGAATATATTTCATTATAAATAAGTTATGTAATCTATGTACTTATCCACTTAACCGTAAATTTTATTCCAATTTTTACGGTTAAGTAGAAAAGTACTGAAATTAATAACTTACTATTTCATTTCTAATACAAGGTACCGATTCTTTTTTTTTTAAATTTGATCGACAAGTCTTTCCAAAGTAGATAACTTCTCTTTTAAAATGCATTGAGCATAATTTCGACGAATGAGACGGAAGCCAATTTTCTTCTCTACGGTCTATCTGGACAAATCGTATCCACTTTTTCCCTACAACATTATTTTTATTCGGAAACCAAAAATAACAAAAACCTAGATAAATGAATAGTAATTGTTCATTCAATTTTGTTTATTAATATGATATGTTATGTTTAAATAGAGTTAATAATAAATAAACTTGAAATATAGTAATATTTTAAGTTTATTTAGCTATATTTTAAATGTCAATAAAATACAACAAAATGTATTCATCTTAATAAGTATTATCGATAACTAAATCGATAAACAACATTACTACATCTCTACAAGAAAATAGTAAAACTACTCAACAATAGAGGGCGCTTATTACAATAATGGAAAATTTTCTAGAACTAAGATTTTTTTTTAATTTGAATTGCAGACGAAATATAAATAATTCATAGAAAAACATTCCGAAGTTAGGTCCAGTCGTTTTACTATAACGAGATGTACAGTAACACAAAGCGCAACATAGCATATTTCCTTAGAAAATGTTTATTCTTGGTGGACACAAATTACGTCCTGACGCGCAGACTAGACTGAGCGACTTTTAACCAAGTCGATAAAAGTATTGGCTTGCGATTTAGTTCGTGATGTCTTGTCTATTGTAAATATAATTTTAATGTCTTTGCTTGTAGGTTTTGATTCCCTAGCGTGTGACGGAAATTCGTCTAAGGTGTCGGTATAAACTGCTGTATCTTTTGATCGCTTTAACTTAGAAGTTTGATTTTTTCACTGCTTAAAGGGACAATAGACTTAGGTATTTGGTATAAATTTCAATTTGATACCTTTATTAGTTCGTGAGAAATAAGGTAGTAAGTTTCATTTTATTAAAATATGTTTATTATATTATACAACGTGTAACATAATGGGTATATACATAACAAAGGCATGGCATCTTTACATGATATCAAACGATATTGGAAGGGTTTTTTAATTCTATCTCTTTATGTTAGGAAGTTATGAGGAAAAACACCGCCTGTGATAGGCTACTATCATACTAGTCGCACAGAGATGTTGAAGACATTTATCGGATTTTGGCAAGTAATGTGACGGGTAACGAGTAGTTATTAACATATGTAGTGTGCTGCCACGTTTGTTATGATTTTATTTTAAGAAACACACGAAACCGAAAATTTGGTACCAATTTTTTTGAGTATTTTATTTTGAGTTGAAACCCTTCCGATATCGTTTGATATCATCTAAAGATGCCATGCCCTTGGTATGTATATATACCCTTTTGTTACACGTTGTATAACTGAAAAAATGTGATTTTCGCAATTTTTCCTATATTTACATTATATGAAAATCCTTCATGCCAAATTTCAAGATTCTGAGTTTACGGGAAGTATCCTGTAGGTTTTGATTCCTTTGCGAGTGTCGAAAATTTGTTGAAAATATCGACATATCGGCTGTATCTTTTGATTGGCTTGGCTTAGAAGTTTGATATTTTCACAGCTTAAGGGGACAATAGACCTAGGTATTTTGGTATAAATTTCAATTTGATAACTTTATTCGTTCGTGAGAAATAAGGTAGTAAGTTCCATTTTATTAAAATATGTTTATTATATTATATAACTGAAAAAATGTGATTTTCGCAATTTTTCCTATATTTGCATTATATAACAATCCTTCATGCCAAATTTCAATATTCTGAGTTTACGGGAAGTATCCTGTAGGTTTTGATTCCTTTGCGAGTGTCGAAAATTTGTTGAAAATATCGACATATCGGCTGTATCTTTTGATTGGCTTGGCTTAGAAGTTTGATATTTTCACAGCTTAAAGGGACAATAGACCTAGGTATTTGGTATAAATTTCAATTTGATAACTTTATTCGTTCGTGAGAAATAAGGTAGTAAGTTCCATTTTATTAAAATATGTTTATTATATTATATAACTAAAAAATGTGATTTTCGCAATTTTTCCTATATTTGCATTATATGACAATGCTTCATGCCAATTTTCAAGATTCTGAGTTTACGGGAAGTATCCTGTAGGTTTTGATTCCTTTGCGAGTGTCGAAAATTTGTTGAAAATATCGACATAATCAGCTGTATCTTTTGATTGGCTTGGCTTAGAAGTTTGATATTTTCACAGCTTAAAGGGACAATAGACCCGAGTATTTCATGTGAATTTCAGCTTGATACGTCCACGCGTTCTTGAGATAAAGGGTCTTGACAGACAGACAGACAGACAGACAGACAGACAGACAGACGGACAACAAAGTGATTCTATAAGGGTTCCGTTTTTTCCTTTTGAGGTACGGAACCCTAAAAAAAGAAAACAAACCCGTACGACCGATGCCCGATGGAGCCGATAAGTTCTCCAGTGGCGACCACGCATCGGAAGACGCAGTGTGCTCCCGTCAAAGTGGACCGACAACCTGATGAAGGTCGCGGGAAACCGCTGGATGCGGGAGGCTCAGGACCGGTCGTCGTGGAGATTTTTGAGGAAGGCCTATGTCCAGCAGTGGTGATGATGATGATGAAAGAAAACCTAATAAAATGGGAGTAATTGTATGAGTGCGTTAGTGTGTGTATGGTGTGTATTCGTGTGAGTATTAATTTCGTTGTATAAAAATGTTACTGCATAAGAATATTTTACACTAGAAACCTCAAATCAAAATAGCAAACAATTTCACTTGCTAACGATTCTTGCTAATGACTTGCGTTATATTTCAATAAGCCAGCATTATTATGAGCGTAGACTAATCAACACAGCATAGCACAACCAACTTTGGGCCTGACAATCACAAACAACAAATTGGCTTGCTATTTCAGTGACATTTCTACATTAAAGTATAATTTTGGATATAGAGCGCTGATGAATCGGTAAACGTACCCTGGGAAGCCCTCAGGCTAGGTGGAGCTACGATCTTCGCAGGATGGTTGGCAGTAACTGGGTGAGAGTTGCCGAGAATCGAGTTTAATTGCTTGAAATTGGAGAGGCCTATGTCCAACAGTGGACTGCTACAGGCTGATGATGATGATGAAATTGGAGAGGCTTATGTCCAGCAGTGGACTGCTACATGCTGATGATGATGATGAAATGAATTTCTGGCTAAAGTACTTTGCCTCTTTTAATTTTTTTTTTTTTTAATTATAAAGTAGTGCTTGACTGCGATCCTGCCTGGCAGTAAATAGTGATACAATAGTTGATGGTAAAGCGCACTAGTTTGTTATGAGCCTATTCACTCTAGCCTTGCAGACACTTAAATAGTGACGACGGGAAGACCGCTGACGACGGAGAAAACTCTTTTTTTCGATTCACGGGTTTTCCATAAATAGTTACTATATACTAAGTTCTTTTCTAAACTTCGGGTTTTATTAATGAAACACCGACTCGCGATATCGCCCAATAATCGGACGTATTTTCGGGCCTTCTTTAATAGCATACCGTTTGGAAAGAAGTAAGGATTTCATTAAATGTGTTTTATTTCGAGTTTTGAAATCAAATCAAAGCAGTCAATTTAAAAGTGGCACAACCAATTAAAAAAACCGGCCAAGTGCGAGTCGGACTCGCACACGAAGGGTTCCGTACCATTATCTTTAAAATGGGCAAAAAAAAAATACGTTTGTTGTATGGGAGACCCCTATTTCTTTTTTTATTTTTTTTTTATTATTAGAAGTCTCATGAATAGGGTTCCGTTTTACCTTCTAGGTACGGAACCCTAAAAATGAGCAAAATTAGTATACACAAGTGTGTTTATCATTTTTATCAGGTCCTTTTGGAACTAACTATACTTTGCCAACTACTAGGCGCTCTATATTCCCCAATCATACCTCAAGCCACAAACGACAGAGTTCCAGTTCCAATCTTGTCACCCTATTTGCATCTCAAGGGCCCTAGGATCGATTCTCGGGTGAATACAAAGTGGTTTCTGCATTCGGATGCATTGCTTTTGCTACTTTATAAGGCACTTCTGCAGCTGTCTGAGGCTTTATTGTGGTCCTACTGGGAATCTTTTGTTCTATGTGTGGGCTTTGAGTCGTATGTATACATTTGATTGGATTCTCAGACTGATGTAGCGTCTGGTTTATTGAAAGAGACTGCAAAGGAGGCAATGTCATTGACATTATAGGATGAACGACGGTACTTACAGAGGGACGATGGTTGGGCTCAGTGGTGCAAATAAGATAAGCGGACTGTATTAAAAATAGGTGTATTTCTGCAATTAACAACAAAGAACGATGGAAATGCCCGATGGCGGAGCGCGTCTGTGAGCTAGTGGCGAGGCGCGACGACCGCGCTGGCGGCGCGTACCGAGCTCGCCGCCCCGCACCCCGCGCCGTCCGCGCGGCCAATCACGCGCATACGTCATGCGCCGACAACGACATTGAAATATTATGAAACAAACAATTTGAAACAAGGTGCTAGACTATTTTGATTTTATCACTGGTGTTGTAAATGTTTATCTAAAACCGAAAAATAATAATTTCTTATTGTTTATGATAGCTGGAAAACTGATATTTATTGACGAATTCCGTTAAATTTTCAAAAATAGATTTTAAATGGTTTTTTTTTTCAATCCCTTGAATGTTCCCCTATGCCACGGGATCTTCCTAAAAGGAATAAGTATGTCAAATTACAATTCACACTGTACTTAATAACTCCTTATTTTTTGCGTTAACGTTTCTGAGTGAGTGTGTTTTGTGGGTGTGTGTGCATGCTTGTGCGTGTGTGCGTATGTGTGTGTGTTTGTAAGTTTGTTACTTCTTCACGCAAAATCTACTGAACAGATTTAAATAAAATCGGCACACAGTTCGGCAGCCAGGATACACACCAGGTTCTATTCATTCCGATATTCCCACAGAATCCAAACTTATGCCGGTCCCCAGGGCGCTGCTAGTTATAAATAAAGCTATGAGGAAGAGAACACTCCAGCGCTGATTTGTTGGATTTGTTTTCTCTACAACCCATCATTCATCATCTTTGTTCTGACAGTTGTTTATATATATGTCCTAACTATCTCGTAATCATCTGGCTAGCCTTTATCCAATTATGTTGGGTCAGCTTGCAGTCCAACCGGAATCAGCTGAATACCAATATTTTATATGGAGCCACTGCCTATCTGACCTACACAACCCAGTTACTGGGTAATACGGTCCCCTTGGTAGTCAGACTTTCGGACTACTGACGACCCCGACTGTCAAAGATCTACAAATGACAGCAGGAACCAATACCTTAACTTGCTTTCCGAGGCACGGAGGGGTCTCGGTATGAAAAGATGGTCACCCATCCACAGACTAACCGCGGCAAACGTAGCTGAACCTTCAACTGACATCGGCGGCTGTTATTATGTACTAGCGGCCGCCAGCGGCTTCGTTCGCGTGGATTTAGTTATGCTCCGTTCCTATTGGTCGCAGTGTGATGTTATATAGCCTAAAGCCTTCCTAGATTAATGAGCTATTCAAATCAAAAAGATTTTTCCAAATCGGACTAGTAGTTCCTGAGATTAGCGCGTTCAAACAAAAAAACAAACAAGCAAACTCTTCAGCTTTATATATTAGTAATAGATTTAGCCTTAATGGTTATGCATTAGTATTTATTCTTTTTGGCGTGACTTGAACAGCGTTTTTTTATAGCCGTAAGCCCTAGGACATTTGATGCGTTTACAGATCTATCCAGCCCCCTAATTGGCGAAATTTTTGTCAAATGATTGCGACTAGTTGGGATAGTTTGGGCCGAACGGACCAATGAGCGACCCGAATGATACCAACTGATCCCAACTAGTCGCAATCATTTGACAAAAATGTGTCCGCCGATTAGGGGCAGGTTGTAAGTCTGGATGAGATTTTTTTCTGCGGAAGGTGATATGAGGAACTGAAAGGTCAAGGGGACGTAGATCTGATATAGGTATGTACTCAACGACCCCGCCCTGATCTTCTTTTTCTTCTTCAGCCTATAGATGTCCACTGCTGGACAAAGCCCTCCCCCAAGGCTTTCCACGTTGACCTGTCTTGTGCTACCCGCATCCATTGGCTTCCCGCGACCTTCACCAGGTCATTGGTCCACCTTGTTGGGGACCTCCCTACGCTGCGTCTTCCAGTACGTGGCCGCCACTCCAGAACCATCGGCCATCGCTTCTACGAGCAATGTGCCCTGCTACTACCACTTAAGTTTAGCTACTCGAATAGCTATTTCGGTGACTTTGGTTCTTCTGCGGATCTCCTCATATCTGATTCGATCACGCAGAGAAACTCCGAGCATAGATCTTTCCATTGCCCTTTGTGTGACTCTGAGCCTTCGTCCGAGGCCTGATCATCGTCGCTCAATTCACTCAACTTTCACAGTTCATATATATGTAGTTTTTAGTTATATTTTGCTTACTTTTACAAGATTTAATCCAGTTCGGAAACGAGTTTTAATTAGTTTCCTAGGATGCATTAATATGGCCGGCTTGTATCCGCGGCGCTTGCGTTTGTACTGAAGGTAGTAGCGCACTCTACGCACGATAGGTAACGGAGTCAGATTTAGAATTTAGGACGGGGGTAGTACACAGGAAATTGCAAGCTCTAACATTGCTCAAACACTTTTATTTCCTAGCTCTTTATCTTGTATCTTGCACCAACCATTTTTTGTCTCAGCAACTCTAAGGTCCGTATTACAGAACGTCACTCAAAACTCAGGCTCTACTTAAGTCTCGTTTCAAGCCATTTGATTGGTTGAAACTAGTCTTAAGTTATGCTTAAGCAGAGATCAATGCTTGAGTTTCCTTCTGGAATACGGACCTAAGATAGACTGTTATAAAATGCCTCAGTGTTAAGGCCGCCTTTGTACAGTACTTTTTTCAATTGTTTTAATAAATACACAGCAGACAACGCGGCAGATGTAAGCAATAGAAATCGCCGTGACCAATTTAGACTTGTTTTAGACGAAATCCCACGATCAGCTAAGTATAACAAAAGCTGCATAGCTATGACCGTCCGAATCTATAATAAACTGCCGCGTGAGATTAAATTACTCAATAGGAGATTGTTTAAAATTCATTTGCATCAATGGCTAAATGACATTAATTTTTATAGTATTGTTACGAATGGACCTTATGTCGATGGCATAAGGTTCAATATCGCGTGACATGCAGTGTGTCACTTTTAAGTCCTATTTCGCCAGATCTAGACATTTTCTAGGTACAATAATAAAACGCATTACTAGACTTAGGACGGCCTATCGAATGGTACAGGTCTCAACAGTTTTGTCAACAAAGTGTCGACATCGAAATTTCTAGAAACCCGTTTCCGGGAATTATCGTAGGTACTTACTGGCCGGTGACCTCGAAGTTATGCAGTATTATTATTACGTCTAGAGGAATCTGGAATGTTCGATCAGCTGGGCTATATAAGGCGCCGCGACGCCAGCGCACAGTCAGTCTACACTCGACTAGCGATACGAAAACAGCGACAGTTAAGAAGCGATCTTCGAGAATACCTACTGCGACAACTGCAACGAGAACTGTGAGTACTACGTGGAGTAACATCTGTACTGTTATTGTGTGTTTACAACACGGACTTCGTGGACATAAGGGAAGACTTCGGTGCGACATCAGCTACGTTCTACTTGTCATTGCCTACAATCGACTGTACCTTCGTTGCTAATAAACTTCGTAACCCTTAACCGGCGTTTTAGTACCCCTAGCCCGTAACAATTGGTGTCAGAAGCGGCATGCCGGTCACGCCAAGGGAAGACGAAAGAGTTCGCACGCGACGACAAGCAGCGATGGATTTGGCGCGTCAAGAGGAAGAATCGCTTGGTGTCCCTGCACCCGAAACAGAAGCGGCCGTCGTAACACCTATTAGTGCGCCTACTACCACTACTATTCCCGGAAGCAGTGGATGCGATTTATCGGCGTTGCTGGCCCATTTGACGGTGCAAATAAAAAGTATGGCAGAGTCCCAGGCAGCAACCCAGGCACAGATTAAAAGTGTGGCAGAATCCCAGGCAGAAATCCAGGCACAAATACAACAATCTCAGGCAAAATCCCAGGCAGAAATCCAGGCACAAATACAACAAT
Organism: Sesamia nonagrioides; assembly: GCA_017933935.1. Classification (NCBI taxonomy): domain Eukaryota; kingdom Metazoa; phylum Arthropoda; class Insecta; order Lepidoptera; family Noctuidae; genus Sesamia; species Sesamia nonagrioides. The sequence goes on from JADWQK010001005.1 coordinate 27,583, forward strand.
CTCAGGCAAAATCCCAGGCACAAATACAACAATCTCAGGCAAAATCCCAGGCAGAAATCCAGGCACAGATACAACAATCTCAGGCGGTAACCCAGGCACAAATAAAGGAATCCCAGCAGCTGGTATTAGAATTAAATGAAAAATGGGAAAAAACCAGAGAAGAGGTCAACGAACTTAAAATAAAAACAGCACAACAAGATGCCCGTATGGACCAGCAAGATACGCGCATAGACCAGCAAGACGCTCGTATAGACAAATATGATGCGCGTTTCGATAAATTAGACAATACCATCATGGAGTTTGGGAAGGAAGTAGAATTTTTGCATGAGAAGGTACAAAAAGGAGTTATTAAAGGTGTGGTACCGGTACCCAGTGCTTTGCCGACTTTCAAGGTACCTCATTTTGACGGGACAACGTCATGGGTGGCCTTCCGTCTACAGTTTGAAAAGGTCGCAAAAGGCAACAATTGGGACGACGATCAAGCTCTAACGGCCCTTATGCTTGCTTTGCGTGGTGATGCTGTACGAATCCTCGAGAATATTTCCGGCGATGCCAATACCCTAGCCTGTCTGTTAGAAGCGTTGGAGATTAGATATGGAGAGAAACACCTGGAACATGTCTACAGGGCTCAACTCCGCGAACGTACACAGAAGAGCAGCGAGGGTTTGCAACAATGGGCCACGGAAATAGAACGTATGGTTCGGAAGGCGTATGCATCAACACCGGGATTGATTGGCGCTACTACTCTACGATTCTTTACTGATGGGATTCGAGATGCAGAAGTCAGGGCTGCTGTACGTCTGGGTCACCATCAGACCCTGAAGGCAGCTTTGACGCATGCTCTGGAAGTGGAAGCAGTACGTCAAGATGGCCCACAACACGACCGTATTCGAGAAGTGACCGCACAAATAAAAGCCCGACGAGGACCAACTTGCTATGAGTGTGGCAAAAAGGGGCACATTAGAATTGATTGTCCCAGGAAGGCTAAGGGAAGAAGAACTTCTTGGTCACGTGAAGAGGCCGCGGTGATGGCGTGGCGCAAGCGCGATGCGAAGGTCGAGTCCGAGCGCCCGTGCGAGCGAGTCGAGTGGCGTGAGCGGAGCGATCGGAGCGGGCACCGCGAGCGACCCGCTGAACGAGAGCGGGAACGCGTCAAGGACCGCGAGCGAGACCGAGACCAGGAACGCGAACGTTCCGGCAAGCGAGAACAAGAGCGCGAGCGGTCGTGCGGAAGGTCGTGGACTAAGGCAGACGCAAAGCGGGACAAGAAAGTCGAGGACGAGGCGCGTAAGAAGAAGCGCCTCGAGAAAAAGGCAAGGCAAAAGGACCGCCGCCGCCAGATAACTTCAGAGAGTAAGGGCCGAGGTGAAGAAAGCAAACAGGAAAAGACAGAGAACGTGCGGATTATCCAGGTGAACGCTTTGGATAAAGACTGGGATAATCAATCATTGAAAGACGCACAAAAGGAAGATAGTGACTTGAAGACAGTAATCAAATGGAAGAAACGTGGCCAAAGGCCCACTTGGAGTGAAATATCAGCGCTTAGCCCAACAGTAAAAAGTTACTGGGCTCAATGGGACAGCCTGATAATTGATAACGGAGTCCTCAAGAGGAAATGGGAATCACCCAGTGGACAGGAGGTCACCTTACAGATAGTTGTCCCCTGCGATAAAGTCGCGTCAGTGCTAAGACAGGTGCACGACGGAGTATCCGGAGGACATCTAGGAGTAAAGAAAACCCTGGAGAAGGTGAGGAAAAGATTCTATTGGGTGCATTGCCGCGAAGACGTAGAGGACTGGTGTAGAAAATGCGTAGCTTGCTCCTCAGTAAAGGGACCGCAAACGAGAGCCAGAGGTCGGCTGAAAGTGAACAATGTTGGTGCACCATGGGAAAGAGTTGCTGTCGATATAGCTGGGCCATTCCCTGTTACTGAAGAAGGGAATAGGTATATCATCGTCATGCAAGACTATTTCAGCAAATGGCCAGAAGCTTTTGCAGTACCTAACCAAGAAGCACATACAGTCGCCAAAAAGCTAGTTCACGAGGTGTTCTGTCGATTTGGCGTTCCTTTGGAGTTACACTCTGATCAGGGTAGAAATTTCGAGTCTTCACTGTTCCAAGAGGTTTGCCAACTACTCGGGATCCATAAGACCCGTACAACACCATATCACCCTCAGTCAGATGGAATGGTCGAAAGATTCAACCAGACGCTAGAGAATCATTTGGCCAAAGTAGTGGAAGAACACCAGAGGGATTGGGACCAATACATTCCACTCTTCTTAATGTCATACCGCTCTGCAACACATGATAGCACAAATTGCACACCGGCGAAAGTCAACTTCGGCCGAGAAATTAGACTACCAATAGATGCACTAACCGGAACACCTCCCGATACTCCTATCCTAGCTGTCGACTATGTGGCCGACCTGCGGCGTAAATTAGATGGAATACATGAGCTAGTGCGAGAGAATGGTCTCAAAACCAGCGAGAAAATGAAGATCCGATACGACCGCAAAGCTAACGTACCCGGATTTGAAGAAGGAACTCTGGTATGGTTACATAATCCCATAAGGAGAAAAGGAAAGAGTCCGAAATTTCAAGCCAAATGGGAGGGTCCGTACACGATAGTAACCAGGATAAACGATGTCACCTACCGGATAAAGAAAGGACCTAGAGGGAAGCTGAAGATCGTACACGTAGACCGCCTAGCTCGCTATTATGGATCAAATCATGCTCGGGACGAGCATGACTAAGAAGGGGGCAATGTTACGAATGGACCTTATGTCGATGGCATAAGGTTCAATATCGCGTGACAAGCAGTGTGTCACTTTTAAGTCCTATTTCGCCAGATCTAGACATTTTCTAGGTACAATAATAAAACGCATTGCTAGACTTAGGACGGCCTATCGAATGGTACAGGTCTCAACAGTTTTGTCAACAAAGTGTCGACATCGAAATTTCTGGAAACCCGTTTCCGGGAATTACCATAGGTACTTACATGGCCGGTGACCTCGAAGTTATGCAGTATTATTATTACGTCTAGAGGAATCTGGAATGTTCGATCAGCTGGGCTATATAAGGCGCCGCGACGCCAGCGCACAGTCAGTCTACACTCGACTAGCGATACGAAAACAGCGACAGTTAAGAAGCGATCTTTGAGAATACCTACTGCGACAACTGCAACGAGAACTGTGAGTACTACGTGGAGTAACATCTGTACTGTTATTGTGTGTTTACAACACGGACTTCGTGGACGTAAGAGAAGACTTCGGTACGACATCAGCTAAGTTCTACTTGTCATTGCCTACAATCGACTGTACCTTCGTTGCCAATAAACTTCGTAACCCTTAACCGGCGTTTTAGTACCCCTAGCCCGTAACAGTATTAAGGAATACTTGGAATATAAACCAATCTAGAATATTATAAATTTTGCAGGCTATAAATATAAGCAAAACATGTATGATCTTTGTAATGTAACCATATCATCTTTATATACCATGTTTTATGCAAATAAATGATTATGATTATGATTATGAATAAAAAATAATTATATAGGTATACTAAAACTAAATAAATAACTATAAGTTGTCTTGTTTGGGGGCAATATTTATTTGTTCCAATAAATTACGCTGTGACAAGAATGACAGGAAATTATGGAAGGCTAGTCGGAAGATACGGGGCCGTAATGTGTACGTGCCCGCACTAAGGGCACAAAAATACCCAAAAAGGTTGTCTGTAAAAGATCGCCCTTAGTGATGAGACCACCCATCGTGTCACCCTTTGTAAAATCTTCATATTTACTTATGTTCTGTAAATTATATGGTACACATAATAAATACCATTTTATTCTATTCTTTTCAGGGTTCCGTAGCCAAATGGCAAAAATAGATAGATATAGATTCGTCATGTCTGTCTGTCCGTCTGTCCGTCCGTATGTCACAGCCATTGTTTTCCGAAACTATAAGAGCTATACTGTTGAAACTTGGTAGGTAGATGTATTCCGTGAACCGCATTAAGATTTTAATACAAAAATAAAAAAATAATAATAAATATTGGGGGCTCCCCATACTTAGAACTGACACACAAAAAATTTTTTTTCATCAAACCCATACGTGTGGGATATCTGTGGATAGATCTTCAAAAATTATATCGAGGTATCTAAAATTTTTTTTTTCTACACCGAATAGTTGCGTGACGGGCAACCTAAGTAGAAAAAATTGCCCAACCCCCTTTTTTATATAAATTGTAAACTAGTGCTTGACGGCAATCCCGCCTGATAGTAAGCAGTAATGCAATCGTTGATGGTAAAGCGCACTGGTTTATTAAGAGCCTATTCAATCTAGCCTTTAAGACAAAAAATTTAGACCGACGGAAACACCGCCGCTGGCAAATTGTTCAGGCGAAACGCCTGTTCGGATCGTTGTGGTGTCAACAACGTAAGGGTGGAAAGTGCCGTACGTATCGGAGATGGGGAATTAAATCTTAAATCTTCGCACATCTCCAAAATGCATCCTTATAGAACACCAACAGGCTGTTTACTCTCGCCCTACAGTCTGCGGCTCTTCTGGAGACGAGCTAAATCCAGGTCGCCACAATTGTAGCCCTTCGCATGCCCTCGCCACTGAATCTCAAAGTAGCCAGGTGGCATTTGCAAAAGACCAGCCCAAATGTGTGGTCGGGTTCTCGCCAGATACAGTTCTTAGTATTTCTAAGCACCAATATATCG
>JADWQK010001688.1:0-21949 GCA_017933935.1 Sesamia nonagrioides
CAGTTACAGGCACATTTGAATTGTCAGAAGGTCGGTCAGTCAATTAGATGAAGCTAGTCGCTCATTCCAAAGAGTAGGTGCCTATGGAGAAGAACGGGCAAGAAACTCCATGGACACTCTTTTAAATTTTTAAGCTATTGTTACAAATATTTGATTACATCATTCATGTTGAAATCAACCGCGTGAGAACGATGCAGAAATATATTGTACGCTGAGAGCATCCATTATGGAAAACATACAAAAATCAATTCAGAAATTAAAATACGCCGTGACAGCTAAGAGATGACCAGTCCCCTCCGACGGCGTCCGTTCACGAACATGACGTATGGATCAGCATCATTCAGCCCAACCATATCGAAGGGAACCCAATGACCCAAAACACACGCCACCATCAGCGAGACATTTGAGTGAGCATGACATACTCTCAACAGCCAGAGCACAATTAAGTCAATAAAAGAGACTAACCCAACAAATAAATGCCTTACAGCACATTCGTACATTGTGCTCACACGTTTGCCATGCAATTATACAATACTAAGAAATTGAATCTACACAATGCTAAGATGGTTTTGTCCAAGGTTCAGCAGCTCCAACAGTGTTCCCGAATCTGTGGAAAGTTTAGCTCCTGTGCAGCTGTACAAGTGCCGAACAACTCTGTCAGCGATACAATTCCGTAACGTACAATATGCTTGGCTACATAGTGTGTAATACAGGCTTTGAATAAATAACATAAACAATTACATATTAAAACTACAAGAGGAAAAATCAAAGAACAATCATTGTATAGAAATCGGACGCAGCTCAAGCCCAAGCCTTTTTGTCCTCAATATAATCCTTCACACTATAAAATGCTTTCTGACACAACTTACGTTTAATGAAGGATTTGAATTTATTCAGGCTCAGATCTTGAATCACCTCTGGAAGTCCATTGTAAAAATGTATACATTGGCATCTGAAAGAGCCACCTATTTTCTTGAGCCTTGTTGTAGGTACAATAAATTTGTGCCTGTTCCTAGTATTTATATCATGGACATCACTGTATTTTTTAAACAATTTTATATTTTTATGAGCATACAAAAGATTTTCATAAATATATTGAGACGGCACGGTCAGTACATTAATCTCTTTAAATTTTTCTCTGAGAGAGTGTCTCGGACTTAATTTATAAATTGCACGAACAGCTCGTTTCTGCAAAACAAATATTGTTTGAATATCGGCGGCATTTCCCACAACAGAATGCCGTACGACATTACGCTGTGGAAATAGCCAAAGTACACTAAACGGGCCGTCTCAACATCAGTCAAATTACGAATTGTTCTAACTGCGTATGCAGCAGAACTTAGCTTTTTTGACAATTTTTCTATATGTGAACCCCATTGAAGCTTAGCATCCAGAGTTATACCCAAGAACACTGTGCTGTTGTCAGATTTCAATTCTTCGCCCTTTATCAACACTTTAGTTTCCACCTGCCTCACGTGAGGTAGAGTAAACTTAATGCATTTGGTTTTTTTCTCGTTTAAGAGTAAATTATTAACATTAAACCAATGAACTACTTTAGAGATCGCGCTATTTACATCATCAGTAACCTGCTGCTGACGTTTCAGTTTAAATAAAAGTGAAGTGTCATCTGCAAACAACACTATATCGTGGTTATCCTTTATTAGGTACGGCAGGTCATTGATGTAAATAAGAAACAAAAAAAGACCAAGAATTGACCCCTGTGGGACTCCCATTGTTACTAAAGATCCGGAAGATCTTTTTCCATTAACGTCAACGCTCTGAATCCTACCACTCAAGTAAGATGTAATAAGATCCAGTGCAGAGTTCCGGATCCCGTAGTGGCGGAGTTTCCTGATTAACGTATCGTGAAGAACGCAATCGAATGCCTTGGACAAATCACAAAAGATGCCCAAGGCATCGCATTTATCCTCCCATGCATTATATACAATATGTAAAGAAAACCCTGTCTGACCCGTAAGGATAATAAAGGTTAAGTAAACACATGGCCAAATAAAATATTAAATTTTAGATAATCATCATAGTAACAATACTAATGAATTTTGAAATAATCTTTTTTTGTCGTGAATTAATTCCAACTTCCCCAAAATTTGGTAATTTTTAAAAAGTGACAACACCATTTCTGACGGAGCGAATAGCGATGCGACCACGTGCCGCGTGCCCTGCCCCCCGTCACCCGCGGATGTATGCCTAACGTGTTGTCTACCGCACATGCATTAAGTTACCTCGCTTTTTCGAAATAATATTTATTTTTTTTGGGGGATATTTTTTTAAGTTTAGCCCGGCTTTGTAGGCATTATTAGAATCAGTTAACGATACCTAACAATACCTTCACGGATCGGACAGGGTTTTCTTTACATATTGTATATGACCTAGAAGTTCAACACCGGCATCAGTAGTTGAACGACCCCTTGTAAAACCGAACTGTTTGCTATGTAATAATTTATGTTTATTAAAAAAATTAGCATTTGGTTTAAAATTAATTTCTCAAAAATTTTACTAAAGGTAGGTAGTACAGAAATAGGTCTATAATTTGTGGGGTCTGATGTACTACCAGATTTAAACAAAGGTATTATTTTACTATTTTTCATGAGATCAGGAAACTCTCCACAGTCAATACAAGCATTAAAGATAACAGCTAGAGTGGGTGCCACAATATCAATAATAGACTTAGCAACTTCCACCGAATGACCCCATAGGTCAGCCGTCTTTTTTACATTTAGAGTGTGAAAGATTTTAATTATATCTCTACTGATAACATGTTCAAAATGAAACTCCGAATCACAAACATTAACATTTTCTTTAAGCAAAGACTCCGCAACAGAAGGTGATGAGTTTAGGGATTTAGTAGTTGAAACAGGAATATCCGAAAAGAAATTTTCAAATGCCTCAGAGACTTGCGAGTCTGATTTAATTATGTTGTCATTAATAGACAGGCTATAGTCAGTATTTCTATCACTGAACCTTCCCGTTTCACTATTAATAATTTTCCAAGTCGTTTTAATTACATTGCCACTGTTCTTTATCTTTGAACTCAAGTAACGTGACTTGGCCATATAACAAACTTGTTTGAATAATTTTGAATATTTTCTAACATATAAATTGAATTCAACAGTGTTAATATAAATCCTCTCATTGTACAATTCATAAAGCCGAGTTCTACTTTTATGAATACCGATTGTAGCCCAATCAGAGAAAGATGCTTTACTATTAACAGAGATAGTCTTGGGAACAAAGGTGGAATCAAATAGCTTACAGTATATATTAAAAAAATTGTCATAGACATGATTAGGATCAGCATTAACAGCACTGGATAAGACTGGCAATTTATTGATGAGATCAAATCTAAAAACCTCCAAGCGGCTTTCAGTTTTGGGGTTAACAGTGATATCCTTTTTGGCCACTTTTTTACTATGGTTTGGAATAGTAATCCTTTGTCCGCAGTGATCAGAATCAAGTAAATTTAAAACTTCTTTGTAGCTTGGTATTATGTTTGTAAAAATATTATCTAGGCACGTGGCACAAGTAGGTGTTATTCTTGTGGGCTCCAAAAATAGGTTTACAAGATTGTAGGACTGAAATAGACTTATAATTTTATTACAATAACCAGAGTTCTCTAATAAATTAATATTAAAATCACCGCAAACGATAGTGGCTTTGTTTGAAACACAAATCTTGTGTAAGACTTCATCCATTACCTTTTCAAAGCAGTCATACAATCCTGAAGGGGTCTGTACACACTTAACACAATGAAGCCCTCCAACTCTACACAGGCAATTTCAGCTGTTCGTTCAACAGACAGGCCCACAATGTCTTTACGATTTTTAAATTTCAACAGGTTACTAACTAAAATTAATGAGCCACCATGTATAGCATTAATTCTGCTAAACGAACTACCAACCTGGTGATTCTCAAAATTAAACAAGAACTGGTGACTTTTTAGCCAATGTTCGGTTATGCAAAGAATATCAATACCATAATGGTTCATGAATAAATCTACCTCTAAATCTTTGTTCATAAATCCTTGAATATTTTGATGCACCAAATTAATATTATCTATTGACTTTAAATTTCCTCCCGAGTTACCTTTGCAATCCTGTATATTGTTATAGCTAGAGGTTGGCTCTATTGTCTTAGAATGATTTTCTAAATACTACTACTTAATTCAAACATTTATTAATACATAGTGGAGTGTCTGTGATTGACCACTGGAAAGTCACAATGATGCCATTTTATTAGTAGATTACGAAACTTGTCAAAATCGATCATTATGAGATCACTGATTGATCATTCTAACACTATTGTAATAGCAGACTATGGCCCCTGGAATAACTGCCAGCACCCTAATTGCGTGACGCGTTATTACTATTAGTTGGAATCATTTCGAAGCAAATTGCCAATTCATTGCTTCATATAATCATATGTTCCAGAATGTGTCTGCTCAAAAACGTAAATAACGCAATGAACGTTGGTGAACTGTCAAAATGGAACCCGTCGCTAACGATAGTGTGTTACGTAATTAACCTTCTGTGGTAAAAATATTTGTTCCGTGTGGGAATCGAACCCGCAACACGCTGCGCAACAGTCGATTACGCAGCCACTGCGCCAACCGTGTCGTCAATATGATTGATAAAATCTGCTCCACAACGCATGCTGTTGAACTCTCAAAATGAAAGCCATTCGTACTGTTAGTGTGATAAGCAACTACCTCGTTTAATTACGATATATTTTAACGGTTTCTATTAAATAGTTAATCTTTAAATTTTATACAGCATGTAAATTAATGCACTTCCTGATAGTTTGTTCAGAATCGGTTACTAAATCGGTTTATATCATTTTTAGTATAGGTTTTTTTTTTCCAAAAATAAATTAATACTATGGAAATTATTGTCATATTAACTCTATTGTTTGTACATACTTTTAAAATCGCATTTTATTTGTGTTTACAAAAAACCAACTAAAGAAAAAAAAAAACCTTACTGCAAGAACGTCAAGGTCTTCGTTCTCCAAGAATTGGTATAACTAATTTAATATACGTTAAATTAAAAAAACAGATTATGTAAAAAAAAAATATTATGTTAAAGTCATAAATTATAACATAACATTTCTTTTTTGAGGATTAGCATTATTTACGTTATATTGTATGTTGTGATTGTGATCTTTTTTCCATTATGAGAGCAATTTGCACTTTTACAGATTTGCATTTAGAATGTATCTTTATTGATTGTACGTATGTATACATATTTTTCTTTTTTGGAAATGGGTATCTATAACTCTGCCAGACATTATAGTGCATATTTTCATTTTATAAGTTAGTTATACACAATTTAAGGCCGTATTAATAAAACAGAGACAGCACAGCCGCAGTAATAATTAGCAAGCTCAGAGATAAGACGGTGCTATTTCAACACGAGTTCGGTTTTACTGCACCTTGCACCCACCCTTGTCAAATCCTCCATATTATTAGCATATTAATTGAGTATTCTGGTTTTAGGAACGTCGCAGGGATCCTAACGTCGTCGGCATCGTCGGGTTAAAGCCGCTTTACAACTGCGATATCGCACTAGGAGGTTTGAATAGCATTCTCTAACTTCTAATGAATACTTTGACGTAAATGATTAGCATGTGTGCTCTGCGTATTTCTATCGTATCTTAACAGCTGTCCTACACTGCATTCGGTCCGAATTCAAGTTCTGAGTTCAATTCAAATTGAATTTTCTAAATTTTGACGGAAAGTAATAGTACTGATATAAACTGCATATGTATTTAAATAGTTTAGTTTAATTTTCTAAACTAAAAAAAAATAAATCACTAAAACATTTCCAGCCTTTGCTAAATATTCTTCGAGTGCTTACTTGTTCTTAATTTCACTTTCCTATGCTGTACCTGTTACTGTCTCTTGTGCTAACCTAATATTGTCCGTGGAAACTTTTAATTGGCCTTCTTTCACTAAATATTTTCTACCCGTATACAATATGTAAAGAAAACCCTGTCCGATCCGTGAAGGTATTGTTAGGTATCGATAACTGATTCTACTAATGGGTACAAAGCCCGATTAAACTTAAAAAAATAAATATTATTTCGCAAAAAGAGCTAAACTTAATACATGTGCGGTAAGCAACCCTACTAGGGCGGGGGGCAGGGCACGCGGCACGTAGTCGCGTCGCGATTCGCTCATAATAATAACGGTGTTGTCACTTTTTTAAAAATTACCTAATTTCGGGGAAATTTGAATTAATTCCCGGGAAAAAAAGACTATTTCAAAATTCAATAGTATTGTTACTATGATGATTATGTAAAATTTTATATTATATTTGGTCAAGTGTTTACCTAACCTTTAGAATCCTTATGGGTCGGACAGGGTTTTCTTTACATATTGTATATGCAGGCTGTAAATTTCCTTAAAATGTAAAAATAAAATAAAATAATAGCACCTCAAGCTACTACAATCTGCCCATTTTTTTATTAGGTTTTCAATTTTATTCCTAAAGAAATAAGACTCAAGGTTGATTAGGAATATTTGACTTTGATTTCACAATGAAATAGAAACAAAGAGATGCACAAAACTCAAATTTAGTTTAGTTTGTGAATCGTAATAAACAAATGGTACCTACATTTTACAGTTCATAAATCTGAATATTTTTTATTAGAATTTATAATTACCACGTTAATGACCAAATATTGTTTTTCAGATTTATATTGACTTAAGTGTTCATATCACACATATGTTTAAAAATAAAGTAGTTACCTAATTTTTTTTAGCCTTTATTATAGGGGACTTTTGAACACAGTTCACGTCAGTCCCATCATAAACTAATCTTAAGTTACATAACAAAAACTTATTTCTAAACAAAAAATGAACTTAAATATTAACTAAAGAATAAATCATTCTAGCCTCACGGGACAAAGGCTGGGAAAGAAAATTATTGAATGTGCCTAAGTCTAACCTATTTATATCTAATTCTCTAATTATTAACTCGTTCCTGACACACTCCATCAAAAGATGCTGCAGTTCTTCTCTTTTATTGCAATACCTAAATTTCAAACAGTATTTACAAAAATATAAATGGTAGGATTGGTAGGTAAGGTTGTTTATTTGTCCTTTACCTTAGTTTAATTAATTGCAAAATAAAGTATTCTATACTCTGCCTTTAATTACAGTTAGGACACCATATTACAGAACATGAATATATAAAGGAGATAGTTAAATGGCTGCCCCAGATTGGTTAAACGAAAAGGAATTTCACACTAACAAATAATATTTATAAATTTATTTATTAATTGTTTAAATTTCTTAAAATTTTCATGAACTAATAAACAAAAAAAAGTTTCTCAATTGTTTTTATGTATTAGTTTGGTTCGACATGACAAAATCAAGGAGTATCGTAAATCCGTTGTATCAATGTATTCTTTGGTGTAATTACCTCTATATACATATGTAAATACAAATGGTACGCTACGGCTACGGTACTAAGTGCCGTAGCATAAAATCACCAATGAAAAACACAGTTATCAATAAAAATCGTCGCAGACACGTTCAAATGCCTAGATAAAAGTTCATAGCAATGTTATTTTTTGAAGTTTTTGTATCTTTGTCGTAGAAGTTCCGCGACATTATTTTCAACATTGTGCAGATATGAAAAGTTCTTAAACCTTTTTAATTACTAAATACAATTTTTCAGCTACTCAGTATTATATTTTGCTAGGAATAATGTTTGAACATGCGTTTTCATTGCGGAGCAGTCTTTCATACTTCAGTTTAGCCATGTCCTTTTACAAAGTGTGATACAATGGGTAACTACAATCATACCCATGGTGAATATGATTATAGTACTCGTTATGTCACCTTCTAGAGTTTAGCTTCAAGCTCTTTGTATCATCTTTTTTTACAATATGGAGTCCAATAAATGCTCATACCTTTCTAAGGTAATTGCAACTGCTGATCCAATTGCAGAGACTCTACTGCAATTTCCCTATTATTTATAGTCTTTTGCAAACTATGTTTGTGTGTACCTAAGCTTTGCAATAGCAATCTGTTAAAGGTACGATCAAAATACATCAACAAAGCAGCCAAGATTTCACTCCAGAGACAATTTAACGAACTATGAAACTATTGTGTCAGCAGACATACTTCACATCAAACTTATGCGACAGTTTCTCAACAATAATAGCAGCGGGAACGAAACTATTTAGCGAGTTTGCTCCGTCAATAGAGGGCGCCACCTCGGCGGGAAGGAATAATTCATTTAGCGAGAATTAACTCGCGAAGTTCGCACCGCGAGTCTCCTGAGTCGACGCGTCGCACATCTTTAACTATGTTGACTGTTCATATAGTGGTTGGAAATATTGTGACAGATGGTGATAAAGGGGACAGAAAGTTAATGTAGTGTTTGACGAGAGTTTATTGCGCTTTTTACTATTTATATCGCCAAAGTCGCCGAAATCACCTAGGGCCCTAGTCTGCTATTACAATAGAATAGAATAGAATACTCTTTATTATGTACACCATATAGATTACAAAAACATAAATATAAAAATTTTACAAAGGGTGTCAGAATGGTCGATCAATGATCTCATAATGAGCGATTTTGACAAGTTTCGCAATGTAACCTACTAAGAAAATGGCGTCATTATGTCTCTTTAATGGTCAATCACACATATTAATAAATGTTCAAATTAAGTAGTAATTTTTAGAAAACTATTCCTATTAACGGGTTTTATAAAATTGGCAATACGGCAATGTCAATCTATCGCCATTCCTTTACTAGACGACTGAGATAATTGATCAATCATTATGAATTTAGCAGATTATGAACTTTTAAGCACAATGACAAGGAAATGACGATGGAATCGTGTTGCAATGGCAAATTTATAAAAGTAGCAGACTTGCCCCAGGATGAGGAACGCTCGAAATCGGGAAGTGTGGTAGAAGAAAGGCAATTTGACCACATGATTGGCGCAGTGGCTAAGCGACTGCTGTTCGACTCACTCAAGAAACAAATATTTGTAAGGCCTACAGTATGCCTAGTATGAGTTTTCATTACGAGACTCGATCGTCGATATCGAGCGCGTGTAAACACCACCTTTTAACATGGGTGTTTCGTTTCCAAAACAATTTTATTGCGTTGTTATTATAATGTCGGCCATTATGTCTCACGCACTTATACTTGTTCGTATCATAATCGTGTTTCATGGAGAGGCGGCGACGAGACGCTCGCCTTTTCGTTCCTGAAAGTTAGGGTTGCCAATGTCAGGGGAATTGTAATTTTTAATTTTGACTTGGCAGCTTGACTTGGCTAGCTTCAGCAGTTACCTTGAACAATTTGCCAGCGGCGGTGTTTCCGTGGGACTACAATTTAAGTGTCTTTAAGGTTAGACGGAATAGGCTCTTAATAAACTAACGCGCTTTACCATCAACGACTGCATCACTGCTTACCATCAGGCGGGATTGCGGTAAAGCACTAGTTTATAATTTATAGAAAAAACCCGTCTTAATATTAATGGAGTTCTTACTTTAGACCTAGCCCAAACCTTAGAGCTAGTTACTATATTTTTGCTGTACCAATTATACAAGATTGAATAACTGACTCGGGTTTATCGTCAGTTTTTGTAATAATCACTATAAGTTTGCCGGATTATAGTTCTAAATTTAAAAATGCCTTCATTTTTAAATGATATTTTGTAGAATGCTATAACTTTTTTTTGTAGTCTGATTGAAATAGGTTCGCCTCCTATTACCCGATAATCAAATATGACTGGCCAAATGCTGTTGTATTATACATATCTTTCCACCCTCTTTTCATGAAAAAACGCGGACTGAAGGACCAAAATATTGGGCACGCCACAATACCGGTGGTAAATCCCCTCTTTGAGGAGTGATTAGAGAGGCGCCACGACAACCTCAATTTCAGCCTGACGCAGGGCCTCACCAGACACGGCTGTTTCGGGAGGTTCCTGTTCCGGATAAGGCTGGAAGAAACGCCAAGGTGTCACCACTGTGGGGATCGCCCTGAGGACACGGTGGAGGTCTGTCTGCCTTGGTTAGAACACCGCCGTGTCCTCAACAGATCGTGATGGGGTCCACGAGGACCGATGCCTCCTGGGCCAGGGTTGCGGGTTGGTTAAAAAAGAAACCGTGGCCCTGGTGCACAGGCAAGTGAAGAAATACGGGTGGGTTTTAGTCAGTAAAAGTCTGACACGCCCTTTCGCTCCGTCGGGAGCAGGAGAGGTTATTTTATTAGATGATTTCCCATCCAAAACAAAAAGAGGACCAAAATATTATATAAATGTAATTTATATAAATGTGTTATCTATCTATCTATCTATTACCCGTATATTCGTTTTTCACGCGAGGTGGTGACCCTATTGTAAACCCGCCCTGACGTTCACTTAATTACGTAGATTACAAGTTGACATTTTCGTTTGCCGCGATTTAAACTTGACTGATATGGATTATCCATATCCATTGCGATGGGTTAATCTAGTGTGTTTGTTGTTTAGCTGTATTTTTTATCGCAATACAGCAGTGTAGTGAAATTGTTCGCTCGAATTGCTTCAACTAGAAACAATGTTTTTGTTTTAACTCAGTACATGTTCTTTATTCGAATGATTTTGATTCAAATCGGCTGACAGATTGCAAAAGTTTTCTTTCTGGTATTTGGAGTGACCAGTGGAGCAGTGGAGTGGAGTGGAGTGGTGGTGGTTTGGAGTGGTGTGGAGTTTGGAGTGGTGTTTGGAGTGGGAGTGGAGTTTGGTGGGGCCAGTATTGTTATTTTAATAGTTTTTTTTATAGTTATAAACTAGTGCTTGACTGCAATCCCGCCTGATGGTCCCGCCTGATGGTAAGCAGTGATGCAATCGTTGATGGTAAAGCGCACTAGCTTATTAAGCCTATTCACTCAAAAAAACTGAGTGAATAGGAAGGAAGACGGCAGTTGAGCGAGGTGATGCAATGTTTAACCCAACAAAGTTTTTTTTTAATAAGGTCTAACTTTCATAAATTATATTATTTCTATAAGTAGGTTGATACAAAAACTTTTACACGGGAATCGTATTTTTAAATTATTAGGTGAGGTTGTTACTAGAGATTAGGCTTATTCTATCTGACTACCTACTCTGACAAGAAAGGCCGAAATAAACTCAGAGTTACAGTCTCTTTTAGAGTTCAGATATAATACTGGTGCGATTATATCACGACTAGTGTTTGAAATGATGTTTGACAAATGATGGTTAGTTTGTACTTAAAAAAAAATAGGTCCTACTATTATGATAATAACACTTTTGTTAGTCAAATTAATTAATTCCGTCATTCAATTTAGATGTTAAGTCACATTTCAGCTCGTGCATATCATATTTAATTATTATAAAAGTAACAAAGCATTTATAAATGGATGATCATTTCGTTATACCTTGAAAGCTTCCAACCTGTCAAGTCCATTATTAATCAAAGTCGAAACAGACTAGTCCGCATATGAATATGGGAGATTTTTAATTATAAACGAGCGTAATGATCATTTTTCATTCTTAATTGCCGTTTTCATACATTTTACCTAATCACCATTATCCGAGTAAACATTTATGTTGGGGTTTACTGACAAATTGTTTAATGCTTGTTGTTTATGAAAGTTCAGAATACATGTATAAATAGTTGGATGTTGATAGTTGGCAAACAGTAATAAAAAGCGTTTGTTCGGGGGTTGGTTGCGTTGATTTTGAGTACATGAATATTCCGAACTGTTTGGCATTCACGCCGCAAAGGCGGTATCAAAACACCGCGAGTGCAATAAAACTAAGGACACGACAATCCGACGAGCAATAAAACTCGACGTTGGAACATGGATGTTAGCTGAAGAGCTGGTGACGTCACTTCGCTTTCATATCACGAGCCTAAACCCCGCTTAGTGTACGATGCTCCGTCGACGTAGCGGCCAGACGACGCCGCTTTTGAATAAGTGATGTTCTAATGCTTATCGATAATATTTGCTATAAAATGTTCTACTTTAATTTGGATGTACAATATAATATAAAGAAAACAATGTCCGATCCGTGAAGGTATTGTTGGATATCGATAACTGATTCTACAAATGCCTACAAAGCGGGGCTAAATTTGAAAAAAATCCCCCTAAAAATTTAAATATTATTTCGCAAAAGGAGGTAAATTAATTAATACATGTGCGGTAGGCAATACATGCGCGGGGGAAGAGGGGCTGAGCACGCGGCACGCGGTCGTATCGCTATTCGGTCATAATAATACCACCAAAAATAGTGTTGTCACTTTTTTTAAAAATACTAGATTTTGGGATTCAAAAGATTATTGAAAAGAACATTTCGAAATTCATTAGTATTGTTACTATTATTTTTTTATATATATTATAAACTAGTGTTTGACCGCAATCCTGCCTGATGGTAAGCAGTGACGCAATCGTTGATGGTAAAGCGCACTAGTTTATTAGGAGCCTATTCACTCTAGCCTTGAAGACACTCAAATTGTAGTCCGACGGAAACACCGCCGCTGGCAAATTGTTCCAGTCATTATGTAAAATTTCATATTTTATTTGATCATGTGTTTACCTAATCTTTATTATCCTTATGGGTCGGACGGGGTTTTCTTTACATATTGTATGTATATTTAATATCAGCTCATGTCTCAGCTGTTATTTTAATTTATCCTTAGGTATGTGTATATTAACATACCAATTCTGTAATATTTTCTCAGTTGAGCTGAACAAATATGAAAGAGTAATGAAAAATAATTACAACTTCACTCGAGTGAGTCACGACTTAGTGACGGAAAGAAACAAATCCCGATGTCGATTTTTTTTTCTTATTGTCTTTAAAAGGTTTACATCCTACTATTGGTTTGTCTTCAACAACAGTATGTTTTACACAATTGAAATCACAGGTAAGAATAATATCGATATCTAGTTACCCATCCCTAACCGCTGTCGTGTTTGTAAAGGCAGCCCTACAGAACAACGCCACCTGACACCATTATGCTATTATAATATTTTGCTACTCTGCCTCCTGATGTCTTCTTGACGACGCAGTGAATACTGAATTCATGCACAAAGCCCTCCCCACAGAACATTTCTTTGATTTTGTTTCGCGAATCAAATTTATTGGTGATTGTATTTGTATTTGATACCGGTGTTTTTTGAATTACACCGTAAAGTTTATTTTACTGTGACAGGTCTTTATATTCGACTTTATCTCAGGATGTGGTAAGAATTTTGAGGTAAGAATAGTTGAACAAGATTTAGTTTTTTTGTTGGGGTACAAAAGTAATTCCCCTCACTAAAGTAGCTATTATTTTTCAAAACTTTTGGGGCTTGTGAGGATGTGTGTGTGTGCAAAACATGATTAAATAATCTGTTGTGTTTTGATGATGGTTCAATTACAAAAAAGTTGTTTTCGCGGTGTAGGTATTGTTTAATTAAAGCATATTAATTGTACAAAGTACCAACGGCTCGGATCTTCCACCACGCGGGCCAAGTGTGGGTTGATAGATGACACATATTTTCTAATTTTTGGTTCTAGGACATTAATTTATAAAATTCACGTAAATATGGACGATAATATTTCAAAAAAATAATTACCTCGATAATTCATTCGATACTTTTCTAATTTATATTAAAAAAAGCTATAAATTTAATCAACAATAATAGGACCTCTACGGTAACACAAAACGTTATGATCATTGCCCTAGTTTTACCCTATAAAATGATTATACATAGAACTCTTTCATATTAACTAGTAGGCACCAAAGAGTATAACAATATGTATAATAGCGTAGTAGACTCGTATGACAAAAGTTGAAAAAATATCTGGCAACAAAGTTTGGCGCATGTTTCTACGTTTGCACAAATTTATTTTTTATCGTGAGGGTTCGAATCCAGCGGCTGGATTTTTGTTTAAAATTGCATTTTTATATTTGGAACGCGACCCGCGACCGACATGGCGGGTGACAAATACGCGCCACGCCGCCATGAATGACAATTGAAGAGATATTTTTATAAAGATTTTTATTTTCATGCGAAAGAAATTGTACTCATAAAAATGGTGTTGAAATGATGAGTGTCATTTTTCACTGTCGACGGAATGTCTCTTTATGGGGCTATTGTGTCTACATGATAAAAAACCTTGTTTTTAAACGTACCTGCCATCAATAAGGGGAAATAGGTACTTTATGGCGGATATTTCAAACGGTTTGTTTTGTTCGGTATTTTGGTACAAAAGGAATGATAAGATTTTTCTGTCATTTAACTTGGTTCTGTCATTTAACTTTTCTGTGTTATTAAAATTTTATATTTAATTTAAAATATTGAATTCTTTTTGTAAATATTAAGAGGGGCTTGTTAAGCAAGGTTTGGTCTGAGGATGGGGTATCAAATCTACAGTAAGAAGACCCCTACGTGTCTCCGAAAGCACATATAGTTTTCCTGGTTTCGTTTCATGACTCCGTGAGTCTTCTTCTTTTCCATAGCATCTTTGGCAACTGGAGTTGCCAAGCGGCATTGTAGTTACCGGTAAGTGGGTTGTAGAGGTCGAATAGGCTGTCGATACATAGGAAAATATTACTTATAAAATTACTAGCGGCCGCCAGCGACTTCATTCGCGTAGGGGTTATTATGACGCTCCACTCCTGTTAGTTGCAGCGTGATGGTATATAGAAAAAAACTTCCTGGATTAATGGGCTATCAACGCAAAATAATAATTTTTTCATATCGGACCACAGCAGTTCACCGAGATTAGCGTTCAAACAAACAAAACTCTTCAGCTTTATACTTATAAAGTGGCAGATACCAAACTAACTGCAATGCGTGGTGTGGGGATTTATATCAGTAACATTTCAATTTATAAATCAATAAAAGGCAAGTGTACATATAGTAGTTTGTAGTAGCATAAAGAGAGATGAGCTATCTTAACATTACAACCATTGCTCTAATATTTTTATTTATTGTACTCAAAATAATACATAATAAAATACCGTTTCTTACCTATAAAATACAATGGGCGACCTTACCCCCTAACCTAGCAAGGGACAAGATTTTCTGGACACAATATGTTTCAAATTAGATGGTGAATTAAGTGCATGTTCCATTGAGACTCTTACTATATGAACAGAAGTATCTCAGGAATGTTAACAGAGCATTAAAAACTTTGTTACCAAAAAAAAAAAAAACAACCGGCTTCCAAAAACCACTACAAAGTGAAAAATAACTAATTTCGGAAGTCGGTGTCTTTGGCTTTGTATATTCATTTTTGACACCGACTTCCGAAATTAGTTATTTTTCACTTTGTAGTGGTTTTTGGAAGTCGGTTGCTTTTTTGTAAAAAAGTTTTTAATTTACAATTTTTAGTTGTTAAAAGTACATAGGTATTCAGTTGCATCCGGTCAGACTGGAAGCTGACGCAAATATAGTTGGGAAACGACGTAATTTTGTTTACTTTAATTTTTACCCGTAAGTATTCCCTCTGCCTATGGTCTTCATCATCAAATTGACTGCAGAATTTTAACCCAATGGGTGCAAAGGTCTCATCAATATAAATGAATTGAATCCAAATACAAGGTAGCTACTGTAAATCGTTTAGGAGTTCCCTGAACTGACCTATGTCATCATCATCAGCTCCCTAATGACAGTCACCACCCATCTAGGTGTAAGGTTCTTGTCAATACAAATTATTCAAGCACAAACACAAGGTAGCTGCTGTGAATTGTTGAGGAGTTCCTTCGACTGTCTCCCGGCTCCATCATCAGATCTACCACAGACCTTTATTAAATTGTAGTGCTTTAAAATACTTAATAAAAATGCTAAGAAATGCACTAGTCGCCCCTGCAATTTTTGAAAGTTTTCCTTGTTTTCTCTGGTCTTCCACCATCAAACCCTAATATCCTTATCATGGGACCACCTTGGGAACGTCTTCTTTCCAACAGAAAAAGAATGATCAAAATCGGTTCATAAACGACGAAGTTATGCGCGAACAAACATAAAAAAAGCATATATACGGTCGAATTGAGTAACCTCCTCCTTTTTGAAGTCGGTTAAAAAAGGACATTCGCCCATAATAATGTTTTGGAGAATCAATGGTTACGGCACGTTTGCGATTGAATGCTGTGTTGCGTATAGTGGGTTCGATTCCCGTATGGATCAAATACACTGACGGACTCATAAACTGCATCAAAATTCAGGTTTATTTTGAAATGTTTTTTTTATTAAGTATGCAAACGTTTTAGATTAAATTATATAAATATGGAGAGACTGGCTCTTAATCTTTAAAAATAGCAAATTTTAAAAATAGAACTGCAGTAAAACTAATGGATATTGCCGGGAAAAGAAAATTTACTCGTAGTATCAGATTTGCGTGTTATTTAAAGTTTTAACTTGATTCGCATTGATTTTTTATTCTTTTGCCAATTGAATCATTGTTACCAGCAGAACTGGTGGGTCGGTTTTTTTTTGTCTTCGGGAGTTTTTGAACCATAATATGAATACTTCGTCCGAACAACCGGCTCAAATTGTAGCACTGGTGCGGGAGAGCTTGGAACAACGAACGATTGGTAGAAATTGAAATTTAAACTAGTCTACGGTTTCTAGAATATACAGAAGGTTTGTGGAGACAGGTTCTTACAGAAGAAGACGTGGTACAGGCAGGACTCGAGCAACCACCGGTCGTGATGACCGAGTTATTGTTACATCTTCCCTGCGAAATCGTTTCCTCACGTCAGTTAACATCAAAACAGAGCTTAATGAAGTTCGTGGAGTAAATGTGAGTGCAAGAACAATAAGAAGAAGGTTAAAGGAAGCGCATATCACCCCTTTTAAACCAGCAAATGGTCCAAAGTTGTCTGTAGCTCACAGACAAGCTTGCTTAAGGTTTGCGCGTGATCACCTAAATTGAACAGAAGAGCAATGGGCCTCCGTATTGTTCACGGACGAGTGTAGCACATGTTTATATGGTACAGTTGGCAGCAGAAGAGTCTATCGTCGACGTGGGGAGTGATATGCTTAAAGTTGCATTGAGGAGCGTGTTCCTTTTGGATGCAGTTCGTGTATGGTCTGGGGGCATATCGATGAACGGGCGAACAGAACTTGTATTCATAGATATGATCCGTCAAAACGGTAATAGAGGAGGTTTGACTGCACATCGCTACATAACAGAGATTTTAGAAGATCACGTGGTGCCTTACATGGGATTCATAGGCGAAAATTTTATTTTAATGCAGGATAATGCCCGGCCGCATGCTGCTGCACAAGTTCGACAATATTGCGAAGAGGTTTGGATACGTACAATGAATTGGCCAGCACGCAGCCTGGATGTTAATCCCATTGAGCATGTTTGGGACAGTTTAAAAAGAGTTTTATATGTGAGAAATCCTGTGCCCACGACAGGGGCAGCACTAAGAATAGCACTTTTAGAAGAATGGGACAATATTCCGCAAAATCTTTTAATAACCCTAATAAAATCTATGCGGAACCGGTTAGAATCCGTAATAAGGGCACGTGGAGGTTTACACCTTATAAAAACACAAATAAACCCTTGCATAAAGTTTGTGTCTATTGATAAAACCAATTTTTTATTTAAACCATTTTTCCTTAAATTTCTGTGTTTTCTTCAAAAAAGTCTTAAGGTCCTTTCCAGTACCTACACAAACTTAAACTTAAGGATATGACCCTACGCTATTATAAAGTTCACGAACCAATTCTATGGTCTTCAATTTAAATCTGTATAGAAAGTTTGCATACTTGGTTAAAATATTTCTTTCAAAGTCGTCTATTACTTTGATGCAGTTTATGAGTCCGTCAGTGTATTTGTATGAGCTACAATACATACCTAAACGCACCTACTGTACAGGAGAAATTACTAGTGAGGGCAACTTGAAATAAAATGGAGGCCCAAGTTCCGGACCAAAACTTGGCACGCGACGCTAATATGTAACTATACTATACACTTGTTTTACTATAGTATACTATAGGCACTAGCCTATATGAATAGTGTAAAACGAAACATCGGTGAATTTTTTTTTGAATTTTTTTATCTGATACCTAGAGGGTTAGTATGGGTAATATTTAAAGCAATTTTTTTAGATGCTAGTCCCGCAGTTTCACCTAGGGTTGTAACGGAGCTTCGCCTCCGCTTCCGTTACTGCGGAAGTTCCGCAAGAAATCGTATCTTCGCTTCCGCCTCCGTCTCCGCACAATTTTTTACGAAGTTATAACGGAGGTTTATTTACATATTTATAAAATAAATAACGCGCAAGCTACGACGCTCGACAACCGTCCGGTCGCGTTTGGGCGCAAAATGGTCAAGAATCAACTAGTGCGAGGTGGGAATGCGGCAAACACAATTTATTTCTCCTTAATTTTCATTACAAGAAGGTAATATTTTTTTTTTACCAAATTATTACTACTATTAATGTACGTATTTAAAATAAAAATTTTGTTTTAATGAACCATAAATTTTTTTTTTTTTCTATATGTACTTTCACCTCCGCCTCCGCCTCCGTTAACCTCCGCATCCTCGGAGGTGAGACTCGTTGCCTCCGCATCCGCCTCCGCCTCCGCTAACAAGCCTCCGTTGAAACCCTAGTTTCACCCTTAGAAGTGTCGACCTCGTGAGCATATCGGGATAAAAATATTCTATGTGAAAAGAGTAGTGCTTGGCGCTATGGTGACCTAGCACACTATTCTACTAGTAATAGGATATGGTAAAAGTTAAATTCTTGGATTATAAACGAAATAGCTATTATAAATCACTATATCATTTAGTAACAAGAAATGGTAATAAATATGTATATAAACCTAGGCACAATTATTGGTAAAATATGGTAAAATGGTTATGGTAATGGTTATGGTGTCTCGACGAACTGTCGCACATTTTGGTAAACGAGCGAACGTTCATATTTGCCTTCTATGCAAATATGCATTTTCGCTGAGTGTTCGATTAAAACTCGTACACTATGTGCGATTCTGATGTATAATCTAAATTAATTTTAAGTTTCATGAAACTCCGTTTTGTCTCAAAGGGTAAGTAACAAATATCTATCCATTCTCACAAAATTCATTCATCCATTTGTCCATCCTCACAATTACCTATTTTAACTTTAACTATATCTTAATTATTAAAAAAAAAACACAAGCACAGGACTGTTTTTCAGCAACACTCTCTGAAGGTAAGGTACACCGTCTGAAGGCGAATTAGCCTTGTTTCAATGAAGCTACGCCACTGTAGTGTACAGTTATGCCAAGAATTTGCGCACATGGTGCTGGGTTACATTGGACAGGCACACGCACAAGTGTTTCAAAGGTGATCTGACAAAAGTTATACTTATAAGAAAAAAAGAAAATACCTACGTCCTCTTTTTGTTTAATCTAAGTCATCATCATCATCATCATCATCTCAGCGTTAATCCCAGTCGCATCCGTAGCTGTTTTTTCAGCTTTGGAGTCTGGGGTCCGCTTCAGTCTAACTGCTGATTTTGGCTAAACTTCGATATTTTCCGTGAAGCGACTGCCGCATTGCTGTTAAACCAATTGTTAGACTTTTGAGGGCTCCAACAACCCATAACGACTGCCACTAGATGTTCGTATGGCAACCGGGACCAACTTTGTTTAATGTAAGTCTATCTAATAATCTAATCCAAGTTGTATAATCTAAGCTTATATTAGATATATTACTATACATACTAGTATAAATAATTATGTATATGTACCTATTTATTTAGCGTCCCATATCACTTAAAAAAAGCTTCAAAAGAAATGACAATTCTGTATGCAAATATTTGCAGCATCGTCACCTTGTTGTGTTCAGTTTAACGAGATTAGTATTAAAACTTACTATTAGATTAGCATTATAGGGAAGTACCAAAGAATCTCTAAGCCCTTTAGTCCTTCACATTACCCCTGCATATTCCTAAGCTTCAGTGGATACATTTGATTAACCTGACTAGACAGGCTCCATTGATTTACAGTTTGGCATCTAATTTAATGATAGACCAATATTCTGTTTCTAACTGGATAAGGTATGAGCGCATAATTTGCATGATTTTATGGATAGCAAAGTTATACTCCGCGCTTTCATTTTGACTAGGTTTGGTTCCGTGGGAATATTTTGTTTATAAACCAACTCATGGGCGTACCCAGTTTCTGGCCTAGGAGCGGGCAAGTCATGCCTAGGGGAAGGCAAGTCTGGCCTAGGGGGGGCAAGTCTCGTGATAGAAGAGACACCGGGGTGGTTTTAGTCGGTAAAAGTCTGACAGACCCCATCGTCCACCCCAGGGCGGCGGACATGAAGATTTCCACCGCGGAAAAAAATGGGGGAGGGGGGCAAGTCCAATTTTTAGAGTGGGTAATCTGTGTGCACTATAGTCGTAAGCGGTTTTTTGGAAATACACCGTACATTTTATTAGAGTCTACTGCGTAGTTTATTTAAAAGTTAGAAATAAGTCCTCGTTTATACTATGTTTATTAATGGGAATTCATACATATTCTGTGATTTCGGGGAAGATGATTTGGGGGAGTTTGCAGGAGGCCCCTCCCCAAAATTATTAAAAAACATACATTTAAACTTTCAAGTTTATTTGTAGGATTGATAGAGATAAATAAGTTGTTGACGTTTTATGTACACTCTTGCTTCTCCAGTTCACTTTTGGCATTGGCAGAATAGTTGACATCGGTTTCACTTGCCATAAATAAAAATAGAATAGAAAGTTATTGACGTTTATTTATTAATATTTATTATTTGTCGAAGCATCATGCTGAGGTAGGAGCCTCGTATAGGATTACGTAATTATTATAATTTTTTGTTTGTCCTTTAAATATATAATTTGTTATTTTTTATTGGATTTAGTTTAGTTTTATGATCTTCCTGTACGACTCACAAAAACCCGAAAATAGCTCGACGAACTTCAGTAAATGGTTGGTTGTGTCCCGGAAAAAGGTTTTTAAAATATCACTAACTAGTAAAATGCAGTTTCATTAAAAAAGAGGTTCTTTTCAATGAAACACTTTAATAAACATTATGTTCTGCAATTTCAGTATTTATGTTATTTCCGTCAGTGTCGACAGTTAATCTGGATATGATTCGTTTAATCGAATGTAAGCTTGGTAAAAATGGTCGATCGCCCGATGCTGGACATTAATCGCCCGTTAGCGACGCATTATTCACGGGCACGCGTTGCACCGAACCCACCACCCTGTATCACCCCCTTCAATACACGCACTCTTGACACACGTATCGACATTTCCCTACAGAACATTATCAACCTTAAAATCAACAACGCAAATCACCATTTAGAATGAACGCAAAATGAAGTTACGGGTACAGTTGCGTACAACATCGTTTAACTAATCCAAGCCAATATATTCTCTATTTCCCAATGAATAAAATTAATTCTTTTTTAAACTACGAATATACGACTATTCGAAAGTGTCGTTTATGTGTTACAGGTACCATTGTATCGGTGTACTATACGGATATTTTGCACTTTATTGAAAGGTAATAGAGTATACATTCGCGAACAGAAGTTAGACTGTCAAATATGTATTTATTAATGCCGCTAGAATATGGCATAAAATTTATAACGCCAACATCAACAGCCATAGTTGCATTCGACAATTAATTATTTGTAAGCAATATCAGCAAGTTGTGCGCCCTCATAAATGGCATGTTTTTGATGTAGATGCTTGTTTCAATATTGATATTAGTCAATGATACAGCATTACTGAGGCACATAATCGCATTTATGACGTATACTGGTAATATATTAATTGGCGATAATTAGTCAACTAATATATTACCGGAAACAGTTTGGATCATTGACTAGCGTATTGGGAAACATATTGATATTTATTGTTTAGTAAGAGTTCTTGGTACAGTTACTGCACTGGATAAAGAGATTGTCAGGAAGAGTTTGTACGGCCTGCGCTTTGTT
>JADWQK010000109.1:0-56994 GCA_017933935.1 Sesamia nonagrioides
TGACCGCTTCCAGTTTACCAGATATTTTAATGACCGCTTCAAGTTTACCAGATATTTTAATGACCGCTTCAAGTTTACCAGATATTTTAATGACCGCTTCAAGTTTACCAGATATTTTAATGACCGCTTCAAGTTTACCAGATATTTTAATGACCGCTTCAAGTTTACCAGATATTTTAATGACCGCTTCAAGTTTACCAGATATTTTAATGACCGCTTCAAGTTTACCAGATATTTTAATGACCGCTTCAAGTTTACCAGATATTTTAATGACCGCTTCAAGTTTACCAGATATTTTAATGACCGCTTCAAGTTTATTCAGATATTTTCATTACAACTCAATTTTGAGTAATGAAATTCTACAAAATCCAGCCCCCTAATCGGCGAACACATTTTTGTCAAATGATTGCGATGAGTTGGGATCAGTTGGGATCGTTCGGACCGCCCATTGGTCCGTTCGGTCCAAACGATCCCAGCTTTTAGTTATTTTTAGTATTATGACTTATGGGATTCTTCTCTGGGGAACTTGTGCGGACACCAATACCATCTTTGTTTTACAGAAAAGGGCTGCTTGAGCCATTTACAACCTTGGTCCTAGAAATTCTCTTAGAGAAAAATTCAAAGAGGTGAACATTCTGACTGTAGCTACACAATATACAGGATATGGCGTAAATAGTGGTCCACCGTTAAGGATTCGATTTACCAGATAATTTACTATAACCTAATACTAGTTTAACCTTTTTTACCCAAGGGTTCCGGAGATATAATTTTTTTATCCTTTTTTAATAAAATTTCTACATTTTGTTATAAATTTGGTTGTATTAAAAAAAATAAACATCTTTTTCTTGTTCTGATTTCTGCTAATAACTGCTGAATACTAGAGCTATCGTGAATAAATGTGTTTTTTTTTTTAAGTACATTTCGAGGATTTGAAGAAAAAGCAATTCTTCTCTATTTTTAAACCAATTTTTTTACGTTATCTGCAAATTCAAAAGCAATTTCTGTAAAAAAAAATGTACTATACTCTCTATGCCCATAAGTTTTAAAATATGCCTACTAAATACCGATTCCAAAAAGGTATCATAATAGCAGGTACTATTTATCAAAATGATATTCAATTTAAATCTAAGAAAGGAAGATTTTCATTCAAATAAGTTTTAGTTACGTTATTACTTACGATTTTTATTAAAAAAATGACTAAACTACAATGCCAATAACATGTTTAGTCATTATTGTTGAAAAAAGGTATAATACACCTAACCTAGTTGGCCAACGCAAAATAAAACAATTCATACAAGTCATCATTTATTAAAATCTTTAACATGGTTAAACAGTATTAAAGTTACACAAAATGTTCAAAATGGCCCCCATTTGCAGCGATACACGCTCTGCAACGTCGAATAAATGATCGCTTAATCTTTCTAGCATACCCGCTCGCGCTGATTTCTCTAGCTGCTATTTGGATTCTAGTCCTCAATTGCTCAATACTAGTAATTTGTTCTTTATAAACTTTTTCCTTTAGGCAACCCCATAAAAGAAATCCAGGGGATTTAGGTTTGGTGAGCGCGGTGGCCGCATTATTGGGCCTAAGCGCCCTATCCACCTATTTGCATACCCAAACTTTGCAAAAAGGGGTATTATAAAATCACAGATTATTTAGAAGACAAAAAAGCTTGGAACTGAGCTGCTCGTTCTGTTAAGCACTATTATTAAGCAATATGTGTAATTATAAGGTAAATTATTGTAAACATTTTCATTTTTAATGTCTGGGCTTGAAAAAAGACGATTATCCCTGAGTTTGTTTCGGCTATGTCTTCTCAGACGTAGTCAGTTAGGAAATGCCGGCTGCATCTAGTTTAAAAATAAAAAAAAAATGACGTGTAAAAGTGATCAGTGATCCTACTTGCTTAATAAACGATTTCATTTCATTTCAAAATTCACGGCCAAGCCGTCAAAAGAAAAAAAATGTTCAAACCAAAAAAATCTGTCATGTGCATTAATACGGTATAAAATAACTTAACTGTAACAATACAAAAAACTACCGCTAAGCCGACAAAGGCGATGCCGCTTTATAAAAGTTCAAAGTAAAATAAGCTCTCGAGTGTGATACGACATAAAGTAGTCTGCGCGCAAAAATTACAAACGCCCGCGAATGTCGTACGCACAGCATGCGTTACCAGTCGTAAGAGGTGCAACATGGATCGAAATTACAACTACTGCAATTTGGAGTACGTCAGTATGGAGCAACTTTATGCTAGAGCTAATTATTATGACCCCCATGCTGTCCGGGGACTTTTCGCGGAGCAGCAACACCTGCAGTCCCTCAGTCTTCGCGGGATTCAAAACCCCCAAGTCCCATCGCCACGAACCATCGTAGTGGCGACACAGTGGCTACTAGACAACGGTCAATTTCAAACATCAGCACATGCACAGGGCAGAGGTCGATCGGCCGTTATTTCAGCAGCGCTCGACGAGAAGATCATCGAGTACTTCGAACACCTGGAAATTACTGAACGGGGAAGGACAACGCCCTTACCACAATCGCGGCGTTCATGCCCTGAGTGAAAATGACCCTCAAAACCGAATTGCCTTCCGTCAGTCATGGTTGATCGACATAGGGATAAAAACATTTTATGGACGGATGAAGCAACTTTTACGCGAGTTGGAATATTTAACCAGCGTACTGAACATTTTTGGGCTTTAAATAATCCACTTGTTATCCGTGAGTGTGCGCATCAAGTACGTTTTAGTGTTAATGTGTGGGCCGGAATAATTAATGGCCATCTCATTGAACCGCTTTTTTGACAGGACACCTAACAGGTGGAACTTGTTTTATTTTATTTAATTATTTTATTTTAAATACATACAGAAAGGATAATTAATAATATTAGCAATATTGTAACCCACTACATTATCCACATATTAACAAAAATATATGATAATGAGTGCCACTAGATAGGCAATAAGTATCCTATTATATGATAATGAGTGCCACTAGATAGGCAATAAGTATCCTATTATATGATAATGAGTGCCACTAGATAGGCAATAAGTATCCTATTATATGATAATGAGTGCCACTAGATAGGCAATAAGTATCCTATTATATGATAATGAGTGCCACTAGATAGGCAATAAGTATCCTATTACTTACTTCTCTTTTTTTAATAATTATAAACTAGTGCTTGACTACAATCCCGCCTGATTGTAAGCAGTGACGCAATCGTTGATGGTAAAGCGCATTAGTTTATTAAGCCTATTCACTTAAAAAACTTAGGAATAGGAAGGATGACAGCAGTTGAGCGAGGTGATGCAATGTTAAACCCAAGACCAACACGACCAACGATGCTGCGCCAGAGGAGATTGATCTGGAGAATCTCCACGAACAAACTCCCGACACAACAACATTTGGCGCATCGTACGCGGCACACACCGCAACATAATTACTGCTCAGACCCGTACGGCTTCACCAGACATCATGCCGGAACACGACGAATCGCTTGGCGGCAAGACTTTGTCTGGTGGGTGGTAACTTCTGCCGGCAGCCGATGTTATGGCCTAACACCGAGAAACTCTTATAATTAAATATTAATAACCTCTTATTCTCTCTCTTATTAATCAAATATTAATAACCTATCTGGAAATGTTATGTAGTCTTATCCCGGACCTATTCTAGACCTATTCCAATGGAAAATCTTTATTACCAGCCGGACACCCATCGTGCCCGGCTCATTATCTTGTACCAGAGCACCGGAACTCGGTATTTCCCCAGCGCTGGATTGGACGCGGCGGGCCTGTGCCTTTGTCACAAAGAAGCCCAGACCATTAGACTTTTTCTTGTGGTCTGAGGTTAAGCGCCTAGTGTATCGTAGAGTAGAAAGAAGAGTATGAAACTCGTGACTCGTTAATGACTGCGATAGTGGACGCTTTTAATATCGTGCGTAGTGACAGAGACATCTTGTTTAAATTAAAAGACAATCAATTAAAACGTGCGCGACTGTGTATACAACGCAGAGGCTTACACTTTGAACAATTACTTCGTTACCGGAAAGTGTAAGTACCTACTCGTACTTTTGTAAATAATGAACATTTAGAAGTACACACATCAAAAGTGTCTAGGGATCAACATATATTTTTGCAATAACTTTTCTCCTGATTGATATTAATTAAAATTTTCTTTAAGGATTCATCAAATAAAGTGTTTTCGTTTGTCACAGTAACGATAAACCAAGTCACCTTTGCATTAATAAAGAAATTTGCCATTTTCCTAATAAAGGGATATTTGACATTTGAACCACTAACACAAAAGTTCGAAAAAAAGACTGAAATAACAGTTTTCTCTAAAATTTTATTGGGTAACTTAAACAATTAATAATCCGTGTTTCTACCGCGAACACTAACAACACAAGAACATCGGTTTGGCATACTCAAAATGAGTTCATCCAAATCACGCTGTGGAATGGCCGCCCATGTTCGTTGCAACAACAAAAAAAGGTCTTCTTGCGACTGGATACCCTCCATATTCGGCAGAGCTCTTCTCTGTAGCATATCCCATGCATGCTCAATCGGGTTCAAGTCTGGCGACTGAGCAGGCCAGGGCAGGACATTGATGTTAGCTGCGGCGAGAGTCTGTCTTACAACTCTTGCGGTGTGCGGTCGTGCATTATCATGCATTAACTGAAATAAGGGACCGATTTGCACTTGTAGAGGAACGATGACGTCTGATACAATCGTTTCAGCATAAATTTGAGCGTTGAGGTTGCCTCTGATCCAAATCAACTCAGTTCTTCCGCCGATCCAAATACCCGCCCATACCATGATGGTTCCACCACTATAAGGATGGACTTCCTGGCAGGATTTTAATCGCTGTTGGCGTCCAGGGGTTCTCCAGTGTCGTATACGTCTTGTATCCGGTCTCATACCAAAACGAGACTCATCAGAAAAGCACACGAAACGCCATTGTTCTTCTGCCCAATTTCTGTGTTCAAGAGCCCATTGATATCGAATCCTACGATTGTGCATTGCTATAGGTGGTACCCGTAGCGGTCTTCGGGAATGAAGGTTCACTTCATGCAAGCGGTTTCTGACTGTTTGGTCGCTAATTAAGTTCCCTGAAGAGTGATGAAGCCTCACGGCTAACATCATGGCGGTTATTGTTGGAGCTCTTCGAGTTAAGATTTGAATGTATCGGTCTTGTCTCCGTGTGGTGCCAGGTGGTACCAGTGCTTCGGTAACGTGTCCAAAGTCGACTGATAACACTCTGACTTGTATTCAGAGCTAAAGCCACAGTACGTTGCCGGGAACCAGCTTCTATCATTCCCACGGCTCTGAGCATTTCTTCCCTGCTTAAATGACGTCGCCGCTCCATAATAACGTTGGTTTTAATCAGTAGTAGGGAAACAGTAGCACTAATAATGTCTTCAATGCGTTGTATGTTTTTATAGGGAAAATATTGACAGCTGATTTTCATCTTTTACTCGAATTTGATTCACAGTTCCTGATTCAAATTATGAAATGCACCAAAAAGGATCCATATAAATTTATAAAATCATAAATTTATTACAAAGCCACATCTCAATCTCAAGAAATCCGCATAAAAATGCTTGATCCCTAGACACTTTTGATGTGTGTAGTTGAGCTGATCAGAATTATTGTAAATAAGTTTATTCAAATTCTTTAAATACGCATCAAACACATTTTTAGGTATCTGAAAAAATAATTATCTAAGGTAATTTTTCAGATACCTAAAAATGTATTAAAAGCGTATTTAAAAAAAAACGTGCAGCTAAAAAGTACCTATTTATGATGGTCCTAAGCCCGTAAAAGTATGAAAGGAAAAGGAGACGGGCGAAAGTTCATAGGTACAAAGTTGAGCCTCACTGTGCAGCAACGATTATTGCATTAAATCATTTCAATATTATTACTATCCATACTAATATTATAAATGCGAAAGTAACTCTGTCTGTCTGTCTGTCTGTTACGCTTTCCCGCTTATACCTCTCAACCGATTTTGATGAAATTTGGCACAATCTTTAGACCCTGAGAAAGAACATAGGCTACCTTTTATCCCGGAAAAATTTGATGTTCCCGAGGGAAATCTAAAAAGCGTCATATAACCGAACTCCACACGGGCGAAGCCGCGGGCGGAAAGCTAGTTTAAAAAATAAAACTATATTTAGCATTGCAGTAGGTATGGTAGTAAAAAGAAATAGGGTATTATTAGCTTGCACAAAACTAACCTCATATGCTTTTTTATAAGTTCTTACAAGCTGTCAGCGCTCTTATAGTCTATTAAAATAATTATTCAGACTTTATTATAGACTAGATTTTAATGTATTTTTATGGCATTCATTCATGGCTTATCGTGAGTATGGTTTACGGAGCGCCGGTGGCGCTCAGCTGCATTGTCAATGTTACAAACAACGAGGATAAAAAGAATTAGGAAAATCATTTGCAATCGAATTATAGAAAAGAGTAAGCAGGAATAAAAATCACATTTCCCTTATAATGATTTATTAACCATCCAATTCATCATATACAATTAATGCTGGCAAAGGAGGAGGCGTAGCTCGTGAGGGAGCGGGACTCTCAGCGCCCTCACGCCTCTAGCCGAAGCAGGAGACAATATCGAACGCCCGGCCACCGTAGGCGCGGGTATGCCGCGAGCAGCTCGCCGCCCAGTTCGACGGCGAAAACCGATGCCTGGGTCAGGACTGCGGGTTGGTTGAAAGGGAAACCGTGACCCTAGTGCACAGTTTTAGTCAGTAAAAGTCTGACACGCCCTTCCACTCTACCAGGGCGGGAGAGGTCATTTAACGAATACCCATCCAAAACAAAAAAAAAAAAAAAATGAATCATAATCAAAAATCATTTCTTCAAATTAGGTTGAGAATCAGCAGTTTTTGAATGGCGAGTTTCCACCGTTACGTTGTTAACACCACTACGATCCGGACGAAGCGTTTCGCCTCCTCCTTCATACCGCGTACATCGAGGGACTGAAACAATTTGCCAGCGGCGGTGTTTCCGTCGGACTACAATTTGAGTGTCTTCACGGCTACAGTGAATAGGCTCTTATTAAAACCAGTGCGCTTTACCGTCAACGATTGTGTCAGTGCTTACCATCGCGGGATTGCGGTCAAGCGCGAGAGTTTATCCTTACTAATATTATAAACGGGAAACTGAGTTTGTTCCGCTTCCACGCCGTAACTACTGAACCGATTGCTTTCAAATTTTGCTGACGTAAAGTTAGCAAGTCCGGATCCCGGAAAAATTTAATATTCCCGAGGGAAATCTAAAAAGCGCGATATATCCAAATCCACACGGGCGAAGCCGCGGGAGGAAAGCTAGTAATTCATAAAAAAAAAGTTAATATAACATAGACGGTCCCCCCAAAATGCCTGCCCTTTGTCACTTCCTAGTGCACACAAATCACAAGAATGAATATTAATATGATGATTACATAATCTAATGTTTCTTGAGATATACAATATGTAAACAAAACCCCGTCCGACCCGTAAGGATAATAAAGGTTAGGTAAACATAGCCAAATAAAATATTAAATTTTACATAATCATCATAGTAACAATACTAATGAATTTTGAAATAATCTTTTTTTTGTCGCGAATTAATTCCAACTTCCCCAAAATTTGGTAATTTTTAAAAAGTGACAACACCATTTGTGACGGAGCGAATAGCGATGCGACCACGTGCCGCGTGCCCTGCCCCCCGCCGCTCGCGGAAGGGGTTGCTTACCGCACATGTATTAAGTTACCTCTTTTTGCGAAATAATATTTATATTTTTATAACAAAAAAAGAAATACTATCGGAAGAAACAAAAGACCTCATACAGAAACGAACATCTTTATTACACAAACCATCAAAAAACAAAAAGGAAAAAGAAGAACTTTCAATGCTCTACAAAACCACAAATAAACGAATAAAGGAAGATTACGAGAATTACCGTATAAAAATATTAGAAAAACATTTAACCAATAATGGAAGTCAGAAGAGAGCCTATAAACAATTAAATTTAGAAAAAAAGCTGGATTCCGACACTTAAATCAGATAAAGTAACATGCAAACCGAAAACAAGAGAGGAACTAGTTAACATCGCATCAGAATTCTACAAAGAACTCTACAAGGCAAAAAATAATACTCCTTTAGCAACCAACAATGACGATATCATATTTATAAACAACGATGCCATGGTCACACCCTTTAGAGAGGAAGAAATTCTAGAAATAATACAACTTCTGAAGACAGAGAAGAGCCTAGGAGCGGACAACATCACCAACGAAGCCTTAAAAATAGGAAAATACTTACTGATTAAACCTCTTCAGACTTTATTCAACAAAATACTGGAAGCACAGGAAATACCTAGGAACTGGGCAAAGTCACACATTATTCTGCTATACAAGAAAGGAGACCCCGCTGATATCAATAACTACCGACCAATCAGCCTGCTCTCAACAATCTACAAATTGTTTGCAATGTGCCTAGAAAAAAGAATAAAACCCTTTATAGAAAGAAACCAACCGGTAGAGCAGGCAGGTTTTCGACAAGGGTTCTCTACAACCGATCACATGCATACTCTAGAACAAATAGTAGAGAAACACCTTGAGTTTAAACGACCTATATACATAGGCTACGTCGACTATGCGAAAGCATTTGACTCGATATCACACGAAAGTATTTGGAAGGCATTATAGGATCAAGAAATACCACAGCCATATATTAAAATAATGCAAGATATTTACAGGAAAAGCTCAAGCAGAATTAAATTAGACAGGCTGGGACCAGAATTCGGCATACACAGAGGCGTGAAGCAAGGAGACCCTTTGTCACCAAGAATTTTTATAGGAGTCTTGCAAAGTATTATGAAAGAACTAAAATGGGACAGAGAGGGTATATATATTAGTGGCAAATATCTTAGTAACCTAAGATTTGCAGATGACTTAGTAATATTTGCAAATAGCTCTAAACAGCTGGAAAATATGTTGGAGGAATTAAACAAAGTAAGCAATGAAATTGGCCTAGAACTAAATACATCCAAAACGAAAGTAGCTACCAACAGCACAAAACATCCCATAATGATAAATGGCACCATATTGGATTATGCTGAAAACTATATCTACTTAGGAAAACAAATATCATTCAAAAGTACAAGGCATATAGACGAATTAGAACGCAGAATAAGCACAACATGGAAAAAATACTGGTGTCACAAAGAAATACTAAAATCGAAACTACCACTAAAACTTAAGAAGAAAATTATGGATTCGTGTCTGCTACCTTGTCTTACGTACGGCGCCCAAACATGGACTTTCAACAAAAATTGTATTACAAAATTACGTTCTTGCCAGCGAGCAATGGAAAGAAATATATTAGGCCTCAAACTAATGGACAAAGAAAAAAGCTTGGTCATACGTAACAAAACACAATGTATCGACGCAGTACAACACGCACTAAGTTTGAAATGGAGATGGGCAGGACATCTGGCGCGATTGCCCGACAACAGATGGCCAAAAATTGCGACAACATGGCAAGGGCCAGGAGGGAAAAGACCCAAAGGCCGCCCTAGAAACCGTTGGAGCGATGAGATAGTAAAGACCGCAGGGAGAAATTGGCTAAATGTGGCAAAAGATAGAAATAGATGGAGGCACTTGGAGGAGGCCTATACCGAAAGGGGCCATGAATAATGCAACGAAATGGAATCTTAATTTACTATTATGAACTATTATTAAATCAACTGCTATTATTAATTTTTATTCTATTGCTAAAGTATATTATGAACTAAGAAATTCATGGTTAAATAAAGGCTTATTATTATTATCTCTTTATTTTTCCGTGTCTACATATCGCTTTACATTTTTAAATATTTATATAAAAAACATACAAAAACATTTAAAAATATAAAAAAATAGTGTTCCACCGATGGCGGGAGCGGGGTCCAAGCTACCGGTGGTTAGGGCTCCAGAGACAGGAACCTCCTCACGATGCGGGCCGTATCGAGGAGTACTGCCTTTTGAATCAGGCCTTTGATCCAACTGCCTAACGCGAGCCTCAATAGATGTTGGTCGAGGCTCTTGGCTATCAAACCATTGGCCGATACGACAATCGGTACAATGACAGCCGAGTTCACATTCCACATGTCAACAACCTCGTGCGCCAAGTCGAGATATTTCATTTTTTTCTCTTTCTCAGCTTTCACGAGATTCCCGTCATGTGGAATGGTAACATCGACAATCATTGCGAGGCGCGCTAATCGATCTATCACTACTATATCAGGCTTATTTGCAACAATAGTCCTGTCAGTAATGATAGACCGATCCCAGTACAACGTGACATGGTCATTTTCAAGAACTGGGTCGGGCACATACTTATAATACGGTACCTCAGAATCCACAAGTTTATATTTCAAAGCAAGTTGCTGGTGGATAATCCTAGCTACTTGGTTATGCCTGTGCAAATACTCGCTGTTAGCCAGACGAGAGCAACCAGAGATAATATGTCTGATGGACTCACCCGGATGGTGACATGCCCGACACACGTCAATCGTCCCGTCCTTCATAATATATCTCCGGTAGTTATTCGTCAAGATAACTTCGTCCATAATTGCACAGACGAAACCTTCAGTTTCCCCGAAAAGGTCACTGAATCGTAGCCAGGATACGGAAGCTAAAAAGTCTACATCGGGCTCATGAAGAGCCCGATAAAATCGCCCGTGAAGTTCCTTGCTTTGCCATACCTTCCTGCGGTCATCTGTGGTCAGTATTATAGGCTTGTGCCAGTTCTCTTTCGCCATGGATAGCGGGGTGAGCCCCTTGTCTACTGTGACCACATCATGATGCATACCCACTACGGTTTGTAAAAAATATTCTCTGAGACTGCATACCTCTCGGTTGTGTAGGGTCTTCGCATTTAAAAATCCTCGACCCCCGCACTTCCGCGGGATATACAGTCTCATCACCGATGATCGTGGGTGATGCATCCTGTTTGCTGTCAGCAGTGTACGGACCCTTCTGTCTAGGGCGTCGAGTTCGGTCTGAGTCCATTTAAGTATGCCGAAAGAGTACATCAAAACCGGCATGACCCACCCGTTGAAGGCGCGCACCTTATTTCCGCCTGAAAGAAGACTATTTAATACCTTCTTCAGGCGACCAAAGAAGCGCTCCTTCAACGATTGCTTCATGTCAGCATCGTTGATACCTAACGCTTCCGACATACCCAAATATTTATAGCTCTCGAATGAGGAGAGGGATCTAAGGTGTATGGAATCTGGGAGTGTAATTCCCTCGGATTCCATAATCTCCCCCTGCTTTACATGCATGACTGCACATTTGTCCACACCAAATTCCATTCTGATGCCACTACTAAAAGTTTCCGTTACATTCAGTAGCTTCATCAGATGCAATTCATTGGGGGCAAAGAGTTTCAAATCATCCATGTAGAGGAGGTGAGATATGACCTGACCACCTCTCCTTAATCGATAACCCAGCCCTGAATTCTCCAGCAGTGTGCTTAAAGGATTCAGAGCTAAGCAGAACCAAACTGGACTCAGACTGTCGCCCTGGAATATTCCCCGCTTAATCCATACAGGTTCATCATTCCCCTGGATCTGTCGACTTCCTGGATAGTGAAGGGCTGTCTTCCATTGCCCCATACACGACCTAAGGAAAGTGCGTAGAGTTGCATTTATCTTGTACAACTCCAGCACCCTCATAAGCCATGTATGTGGCACCGAATCGTAGGCTTTCTTATAATCTATCCAGCAAGTCGAGAGATCCTTGCGGGATCGACGAACCTGTTGGCTGATGGCCATGTCTATGAGGAGTAGCTCCTTAGTACCACGGGACCCGCTCTTACATCCATTTTGAGAGACAGACATGATGGAGTTGCTGTTAAGGTGTTTGTTTATTTTAGCTTTCAAAATGGATGTAAGAACTTTATAGACCGTTGGTAGACAAGTGATCGGCCTATAATTTTTGGGTTCCGCGGTGCTACCTGATTTATGGAGCAGGTGGGTAATTCCAGTTGTTAAGAACTGGGGCAGCGAACCAGACTCTAAGGATGACTGGAACTGAGATGCCAAACAAGTGTGTGAACTACTTAGCCATTTTAACCAAAAGTTATGCAGCCCGTCCGGTCCCGGTGATTTCCAGTTCGGTAACGAACGGACTGCTGCGGCTACGTCTGATGGTGTTATCAAAATGGTATCCATTTCTGGTATGGTATCACACACTTGTTCGACATTCCGTATCCAGTTACCCTCAGTGTGACAAACGGATACCGACCATATGCCGCGCCAGAATGCACTTGTGGTGGCATCATCCGGGCGGCACACGTCAGCCTCGTTTTGTTCAGGTCGCTCCCAAGCTCTGTATACCCACCTCTCATCGCTCTGGAACATGCGATTCTGCGTATATCGATCCACTCGCCGCTTATACCGCCGAATACGGCTCGCCCATGCACAAACTTTCTGCTTCAGGAAGTCGATGCGCTCTGTGAGATGATTTATGTATTCTCGAGGGCTGATACCAGTTCCCGAGAATGCCTGTCTCACAAAGCGCATCACTCGTGGTCGAGTATTGCCATCCCTGAAGCAGTATAGTTTGCCAATGAGTACCCTGGTCCCATCGATACGACGCTCGATTCTGCGTTGCCAGGCTGGTACGGCTGGTTTAGGTCGAGCAGCTTCCTCACAATTCGGGAACTTGACTTTCGCTAATCGACATGCCGCTACAGCCGCGCAATACAGGATCGAGTGTGTATCAATGAGATCCTCGCTGCTCTCGAAGAAATTCTTGAGCAGCGAGTCCAAAGCACACACCAGCGCCCTATTTTTTTTATGCATAGGTAGCCGTGGTAACCGGGGTCTAAGGTCAGTCGGAGTGGATCTATAGTCGCGGAACGCATCCTCCAGTGCGTTCCTCAGTCGGTCGTTGTACTGGCTACTTACTGTTTCAACCCTATCATCCTCTTCTTCAACACGATTGGACCGCGGCGGACCAGCATCGATGATTGACGCTTGTGCCGCAGTCTGTGTCAGAGTCGGGGTGATTTGGTTGCTCAGTACCTCTGAGCGCAGCCTATCAAGTGCGATATCGTCCAACCTGTGATTGCGTTGAATGACC
The DNA here is from genome assembly GCA_017933935.1 of Sesamia nonagrioides. Lineage (NCBI taxonomy): Eukaryota > Metazoa > Arthropoda > Insecta > Lepidoptera > Noctuidae > Sesamia > Sesamia nonagrioides. The sequence continues at coordinate 13,134 of JADWQK010000109.1, forward strand.
CGCACCTGATCCGACAGTCGTTGGGCCGAGACGTTGACAGTTGGTTCCAGTGCCTGAAACAGAGACAGCATCCTTTCACGGTACGCAGTGAGGTTAGTTCCCCCCTCTGTAGCCCTGTAATATGCGCGCATGACGTTCTCGTTTATTGTTTGAGTCCATCTCATGCGCTGCACACAACCACCGGCAGCGGGGACCCGGCTCGGGGCCGGATGGCCCCTAAGTCCCAAGCTCTTCGGTGGCCGGCCTCTCCCCTGCCGACGTACAGGTCTTGGCGACGTCGGCGGAGAGAAATACTCGTCGCTCGAGCTCGACGCAACTACCGCGGCCGGTGTCGTCACAGCGCTTACATTGGCGCTGGGGACCGGCGGCGGCGAGGCGGTGCTGGGCGGCGAGTCCGGAGGTGGTGAGCGTGCTCTTCGTGCGGCTTGTCTCGTCAACATTTTTTTCGTCCTCGTCTTCCAGTTTTATCGGAGGTGACAGCTGTCATGTCACCTCCGCTTCGGCAGTTTTTTATAAGCATTTAATTTCACATTATTACACATTTATTTAAAAAAAAATGGGTTTATTGTTGAGCTATTAATTTTCCTTATTGATTTTCTATGAATGTTGATGAAAATTGCTTGTAAATGTATTTATAAAATTAAAATATAAACAGGAGCTTGACGAAATTGACTAGTCGACTTTAGTGTTGCCATTATTATTATTATTATTATTATATTTATATTTTTAGGGGGATTTTTTTTAAGTTTAACCTGTCTTTGTGGGCATTAGTAGAATCAGTTATCGATACCTGGGTGGATTTTCAAAATAGCATATTATTGGTGTGATTCTATTTTTTTACAAAAAAATTCACTACGCGTTATGTAATATATATCTAACACTGTTCTTTATATACTTATGCATGGTTAGTAGGTAATAAAATAACAAAACAATTAGATACTACATAAAAAAATTAAAAATAGTATCGCGGAAATCATTTACCTCGCCGTTACTTTCATTACCATGTTGACTAATTTTTCAAAATCTTATTTTTGTTGGCTTAAATTTCATTTGATTTAATCTCATTTGTAATGTTTTAAGTATAAACTGAATATTTATTACTTTTCTTAAATCGAGATTTACCCCTAAAATTGTTATATAACCATTTAAAAATTCGTCACAAGAATATCGTCATTTGTTTCCACGATTGTGGTTTCAAGAAATTTATTCAACGAAAATATTTAATAACAGTAACCAAATGCATTTCGGATAGCTACCCCGGTGCGCCACTTCAGTCGTTGTGGAGATTCTTACTAGTCTGCATGTATACATAGTAAAATTACGTTTTGAAGTGAATTGATTTTAATTTGTCATCGAATTTCGTCATTAAACGATTGGAAATATTGTTGGTAAGTATATTTTGTTTTATTTTATTGATAAATGAGCATGGACAATACTGAATTTGTATTAAATATGAAGTATAGTGTTATATTGTAGGTTTGCGTTTGCTTGGACAGGGATGTGTTTTAACTTGTTTCGTCATTAATCGTAACATCATTCATCGGAAATTTCTAGATGACGTGAATGATTTCTTATGAGGAAAATGACATTTTTGTTACGTTTACAATGACGCTATATAGAGGTTAATGATTTCGGTGTAATAAATTAAGCATTTTAAAAGCAATTCAATTACATTCCTCTAAATTTTATTACTATACAATATAACAAGTTATTAGATGTAAATTAATAGTTTTAAACTAACATGTTTACTCTATTTCATTATTCAGGTACAGCTATAGCTAAAACGAAAGCAGAACGTTTAGCCCAGCAAAGGCTGTGCAAAAGACGCTAGTTTTAAAAATAAAAAATGACCACGAACTATATGCATTAGAAAAAGAAGAACAACGCGCCAAATAAAAAAAACGTAAAGAAGAAACGAAACAGATATCCATAACAGAAAAACTCCATGTCAACAAAGAAAATTGCCTAAAAAGTGCAAAGTAAATTCAAAGAAATATAGACAGCACCAAAAAGGACAGCTTCCGTGGCGTTGCGGTAGCGAATGCGACCGCTGCACAAGGAGGCGCGGGTTCAATCCCCGCGCTGTGCAAATATTTGTATGCATCAATATGAAAATTTGAACTCTTTGTCTGGTCGTACCTCGGAAAGCACGTTCAGCCGTTGATCCTGGTTGCCATACGAACATCTAATGGAAGTCGTTACGGGTTGTTGAAGTCCTCAAAGGTCCAACAATTGGTTTAACAGCAATGCAGAAATATCGCCTTCGGGTTGTGGAGGTAAGACGGCAGTCGCTTCACGAAAAATTTAGAAGTTTAGCCAAATCAGCAGTTAGACTGGTAAAGCGGACCCCAGATTTAAAGCTGGAAAAAGCTTCGGAAGCGACTGGGATTAACGCTGAGATGACAATGATAGACAGAGAAAAAAGAATCGTCATCGAGTTTCCAAATATAGTTGTTCAAGCTAATGAAATTTCTGAAGAAACTGATTTTAGATAAGACCCTATTGGTTTATTAACAAAAGAAGACGTACAAAAAGCAGAAAGGAAGAAGATATCACGAATTGAAGAAAATAATTAAGTTGATAAATATTATAAAGAACCTGTGGAAAATTAATAGAAATCAAAGAATGCCAATTTTAAGGCTACAAGTAAATCTCAACAACAAGAGTGACATCAAAAAACCCAGAATGATGATAGCAACATAGAGAGAAGGCGTGTATAAATAAAAAGTTACGATTTGTACCATAAGAACAAAATCAAAGTGCTTATAGTACAAATCTTACTTAGAAAGATGTATTATCAAATTTTGATCAAGATACAACCTGACACTGACCTGGAATATTAAGAAAAAATTAAATTCGTGGGCTACAACTACGCATCATTTTAAAGAGGCTAGTAACTTTTGAGAAAAAAAAAATATTTTTGTGTATTTTATTTTGTTAAGTACATGTTTAGCAATCACAATATCTTATTTAATAATCATTTTGTGTCTTATTTTGTGTGTATTGCTTTTTTTTTTTTTTTTTTTATAAGTTATAAACAAGCGCTTGACCGCAATCCCGCCTGATGGTAAGCAGTGATGCGATTATTGATGGTAAAGCGCGCTAGTTTATTAAGAGCCTATTCACTCTAGCCTTGAAGACACTCAAATTGTAATGTGACGGAAACACCGTAGCTGGCAAATTGTTCCAGTCCCTCGATGTACGCCGTATAAAAGAGGAAGCGAAACGCTTCGTCCGGGTCGCAGTGGTATCAACAACGTAAGGGTGGAAACTCGCCGTACGACGGGTCGTCCGATGGTGGAACGGTGATGGGGGAATTAAATCATGCAATTCCCTTGCACACTCACCAGAATGCAACCTATAGAAGACCGAAAGGCTGGCTACTCTACGCCTGTGCTCCAGGCTTTGGCTGCTTTATTGCTTCAAATCAAAGATTTCTGTGATTTAAACCAAAGTTAATTATTTTTTGAGCCTGGTTGCTTTCTGTTTAAACAAATCGAAGACTTTGAGATATATATCTTAAACAATTAGTACTCGAATGTTCATATTTCTTCTATGAAGAACTGATTGTAATCTATATGTTTCATTTGCATCATTAACGTCTACATCTTATCATTGACTTCAACAGCCGATATCATTTACGTCTACACAACATCATTCACTTCAATGCGATATTTATATTTCATGATTTTTCTTTTAAATTTGGTGTTTAAATTATCGTTTAAATATACAAAAACATTAGTTTTTCAAATAACATCATAATTTTATTGATAGTTTTTAATTATTCAAGAAAAAAGCAATGTCACACAAAAACTATCATATTTAATCATAAAATGAAAATTCACCCACCTAACAATACCTTCACGGATCGGACAGCGTTTTCTTTACATATTGTAGAAATACAGATCTAACATTTTCCGGGTTGTGATGGGAACACTATTCCTCTCTTGCCTTCGGCAACCTTCAATAAAACAGTGAGGTTCAGTTTCTGCCACCCTAACATACTTGTCCTGGGGGTAAACTGTTGAATACCCTGTGAAGTAGCTTCTAACGCGTTTTGAGGAGTACCCTGCGCAGTGGTTTGTGACACAGCTGCATCGATATCAGAATGCGAAGTGGATTTATCATGTGCACTTGTTATATCTACTGATGCTGAAGATCCAGATGGTCCAGTCAAATAATGATGGGCATTTCTATCAGTTCTCATCCGGCAACTATGTCATATAAGAGCTCGAGCTCTTGAAATCTGGAAAAATAATTTTATCATGCACCTTTTTCTAAAAAAAAGTAATACCTGACTGTAGGAACAGTGCAGGAAAACGCATATCTCTTTAAATCTACATATTCGTGATTTACAGACTGCAATGTAATTATTTGTGATTTTTTTACATTGCCTAGCTAAATTAGTTGTTACTTTTCCATATAATTTTTCTCATGAATGTGACACTAGTATACAAAAATGATTCTCTAAAGCTGACTGCTATTTCAGAGATTAGTGCGAAAAATAAATAAACATTGTAGTACACATAAATTGGTGGTAGGCTAACATCGGCTGCCGGCACAAGTTACCACCCACCAGATAAAGTCTTGCCGCCAAGAGATTCGTCGTGTTCCGGCATGATGTCTGGTAAAGCCGTACGGTGGACGGGTCTGAGCAGTTGTGTTGCGATGTGTGGCGGTTACGATGCGCCAAATGTTGTTGTGTCGGGAGTTTGGTCGTGGAGAGTCTCCAGATCAATCTCCCTCTAGCGCAGCATCGTTTGGTCGTGTTGGTCTTGGGTTTAACATTGCATCACCTCACTCAACTGCCGTCATCCTTCCTATTCCTAAGTTTTTTAAGTGAATAGGCTTAATAAACTAGTGCGCTTTACACTCAACGATTGCAGTCAAGCACTTGTTTATAATTATTAAAAAAAAAATACCCTGTGGTAGTATAAAATACAAAACAAGTAATCCTAATAAAAACTTACGGTCTGAAACAATATCCATTAAGAAATGACTGCATGAATCTGAGGTCTTCCATCATGTTCGGTGTTAGTGTGCAATAAATGAGCTCTCGCCGCAACCCTCAACGTCCACAACTCACACACACTTAGCAATGTCCATCATTGGAGATGATTGCCCTCCTGGGACCAAGCTATTCACAACTAAATCTCTACATCGTTGGCAAACGTGATGAGATTTATTGACCTACAACAATATTAGTTTGTTATTTACAGTTTCCACAATAGTTTCAGTGATAATACACAAAATAAAAACAGTGAGAAATCTATCTTTCAGCATTGCATCTACGTCTATAAGGGCGCGTGCCTGGTTAATTTTGAATATTGTGATCTGTTTTGCGTCAGTATCAATTGTCCGTAAATTACTCTACTATTTTTTGAAGTCAATTTATCCGAATACCGATTATTCGGATAAATTATGATTTTTTTATTAAGGATGGGTAACACCATGGAGCAAATGGTAACACCGACTGGAGTTGCGTTTGACACAGCGATGGACCGTTAGCGCGGGCAGTCTTTGCTCAAGCTTCGATCGAGTGTGTTGGTCATGCCCAAACCCCCACTGGGTTTGGGCATGACTCTTATCTGTTTTAATCAGAAATTATTATTGAAATCCTTTAACATTAAACTGATCCAAGTGTCTGTTCAGTTAAAATAATAAGAATCGAACATCACACTATAGTTATTGTCCAACGTTTTCTCGAAATACCGCCCACGATGGATGCTCATGCGGATGAGAAGACAACTCAGCTATCCGGAACCTTTGGCCCCGCCTTCCTGACGGTTTTTCCCGTCATCAGAAGTAGGATCTGAGCCTCGCTGGTGCAGTGTTGGAGATCCAGCAGCGGAGTGTGATGCTGTTGCTCGAGGCTATCAGCCTCATCATCCTCTTTGGGTATACAGATGACAGCACAGTTGTGGAGAGATACCTTCCAGTTTTTTACTTTCCATGGGGTGACACCACCAACTTCCGCCCCGGGTGCCACCCAAGCTAGCTACGCCACTGGTTGTGTAGCGTGAACGAAGGGAGCGACTTTAGGAGTCAGGGAGACCGAACGGAGTGTATTATAAGACACTATGTCTTTGATTTGCAGATGAAACCCACACATACGAGGACGTGTGAAGTCGCGGGATGGCCGTAACGGCGCGTGACTGCTATTTTTTTAAGTCGATTAATCGATCGGTATTCGGATAAATTACGTTTTTTTTTTATTAAGAGCGGGTAACACCGTGGCTCTAATGGTAACACCGTGGCGCTAATGGTAACACCGACTGGAGTTGCGTTTGACATAGCGGTCGACCGTTAGCGCGGGCAGTCTTTGCTCCAACTCCGATCGAGTGTGTGTTGGTAATGCCCAAACCCAGTGGCTCTTATCTGTTTAATTCTGAGATTATCATTGTAATCCCTTAATATTAAAGTGATCTAAGTGTCTGTACAGTTAAAATAATAAGAATCGAACATCACACTATAGTTATTGTCCAACGTTTTCTCGTAATACCGCCCACGATGGATGCTCATGCGGATTAGAAGACAACTAAACTATCCGAAACCTTTGGCCGCGCCTTCCTGACGGTTTTCCTCGTCATATATGACTTCTTACTGACATCATGGTGATACTAGGATTATAGTATATTCATATTTCAGGTTCAGGTTATTCAATTTTACTATTGTTTCATTAAATTGCTGAATTCTTAGAGTAAGTTATAAAAAAGAACTATCTTCCGTAATTGATAATAAATAATATAGGAATATTACTATTGAAACTTACTTCAATAATATACCAATATATCGCTGCTTCAATTCAAAACTGCCACAATTCCAAATAACACTTTTTTACAGGACGACTAATCAAAAAAATAAAAACTGTTTTTTGCCTAATTCTTTCTTATTTCATAGCTGTAGAATGCAATGTTAAACTATGGCAATATTGTTACACTATGGTTTGTCTCTACTTAGTCTATGGTAGTTCTAGATCTTTCCTCTTGTTCGTCCGTGCTTTGTGTGTGAACGCCATTTTTGTAAGTACTAACTATATAACTCAGTAAACTCTGCTAAACAGACAAACTTGATGTTTTACTGCGCCTCCCTGTCCAATAGGTTATGGGCCCAGGCCGTTTTGTCTGTTTTTTGCAGAATCCAGTAGAGTTTTCTGGAGCACTGAGTTTTTGAGGTTGGACTAGCCGGCGTGCTTGTCTCGAACGAACGCATCGTGTTTCGTTGTAGTTTCGTCGTCATGGAGCATACCCAGTGTTTGAAGCTGTCCGGAGGGGACAACTGGGCAATTTGGAAATTCCAGATGGAAGTCATCTTTAGAGGAAAAGGTCTCTTTGAAGTTGTCAATGGTTCGGAGCAAAGACCTTCTGAGCCAAACAAAGCTGATGAGAAGTCATGGTTGCAAAAGGATGCTAAAGCGCAAGAGCTCATAGTCACACGTATGGAAGCAGCGCCACTCACACTTCTACTATCCTGTTCCACCTCAGCTGGCATGTGGATAAAGCTGAAATCAGTTTATGAAAGGGAATCGGCTGTAAGTGTGCATTTACTACAGCAGAAGTTCTTTTCTCTACAATTTGGAGATAAAGATTCAGTGGTGACAATCATGTCAAAGTTAGAAGAAATAAGCACCAAGTTAAAGCAAGCGAATGAACCATTATCCGAGATGATGATCATTACTAAGGTGTTGATGTCACTACCTGAGAAGTACAAGCATTTCCGCTCAGCTTGGGAGTCCGTCCCTATTGAGAAACAAACCTTGAATGAGTTGACCTCGAGATTGTTAGTTGAAGAAGAACGTATCGAGCAATCTGATCAATCAGATGTAGCATTGGCTAGTGTAACTCAGAGAAAAGTTTTTAACTATTACACTTGTGGTAAACAAGGCCATTTTGCAAAAGACTGTCAGTCTAGAGTAAAAGAAACAAGAAGCTGTAATTATTGCAAGAAGAAGGGTCATCTCAAAGCAGACTGTAAGCTGTTGAAATCTAGAGAAGAAAAGAAAAATAATGTTGAAAGTGCTTTAATGTGTATTAGTGAAAAGGACTGCCAGGATTGCTGGTTTATGGACTCTGGTGCAAGTGAACATATGTGCCATAATAAAAAGCTGTTTAAGAAGTTGGACTTGGTAAATACTTCTATGAAAGTGACCATTGGAAACGGCAAAGTGTTAGATGTAGTTGGTCGTGGTACCATTGAACTCTATGCATGGAACGGTTCAAAGTTTATAAAAACAATTTTAAGTGAAGTTCTATTTGTGCCTGGACTGAAGTTCAACTTGTTTTCAGTGGGTAGTGTATTGGGCAAAAACCTAAGCCTAGTCTCTAGTAAAGACTATTGTAAGTTTGTAAACAGTAATGGTGAAGTTTGTGCCTTGGCGAAACATATCAATAAGATGTATCTCATGTTGTTTACGTTAAACGGAACGCACTCTGAACTGTCGTCTATAATAAGTGCAAAAGAAACATATCGTTTGGCCGCATCGTGTGTATCCGAATGCAACAAGAGTGACATTTCTGAGTTTGACAATTCTGTCATCAATGGTGAATGTAACAGTTCGTCAAGCTTTGTTGGTTTTATTAATTTATCCAAACAGATTGAAAACCTGAGTGTATGGCATCGTAAATTGTGCCATCAAAACATAGCACATGTTCGAAAGTTATTGTTAAGTAAAGGTATAGAGTTTATTGACGATTTTACCACTTGCGAGGAATGTTTGGCTGGAAAACAACATCGTTTGCCATTCCCATCCAGCACTTCCAGAGCTTGTAAACCGCTTGAATTGGTTCATGCAGACCTTTGTGGACCTATGGAGTGTCCTTCACTTGGTGGAGCAAAGTATTTCCTATTGTTAAAGGATGATTTTTCTGCTTATCGTACCTTGTACTTTATGAAGAATAAAAGTGAAGTCAAGCAACATATTAAGAAGTTTATTGCAAAGGCAGAACGAGAAACTGGTGAAAAATTAAAGGTACTAAGATCAGACAATGGGTTAGAATTCGTGAATTCTGATATGCGAAATCTTTTAGAAGAGAAAGGTATTACTCACCAACGTAGTGTTATGTATACGCCGCAGCAAAATGCTAGGGCTGAAAGAGATTTGCGTACCCTTGTTGAAGCAGCGAGATCAATGATTTGTGGTATGCCTAAACATTATTGGGCAGAGGCTGTCAATATGGCTGCTTATGTGGTGAACCACACAGGACCTAGTCCATTGGAGAGTAAAACTCCTTATGAATTATTTAGAGGTATAGAAAAAGAATTACTGCCCTTGCAGAATTTGAGAAGCTTCGGCACTAGAGTTTCAGTTCTTATACCAAAAGAAAAGAGGCTGAAGTTGGACCCCAAGAATAAAATAGGAATTTTTGTAGGCTATGACAGCGAAGTAAAAGGTTACAGAGTTTATATACCTTCAACTAAGAAATTAGAAGTTCACCGAGATGTAGTATTCTTGCCAGATTTGGATTCAGAAGTGAAAGATAAATCTGACATGGTAGTCCAAAAAGAGTCGACCCAGTGTGTGGAAAATGCAGATTTGGAGCAGCAATCTACAGAAATGGTTTCCACTTCAGAGATTATAGAGCCAAGTGTCTCTGAAATGCAGGATGTGCCAGAAGAAACTGAAGCATCACCTGTTCTATTGGAGGACTTATATGAAGATGCTGAAGAAGGTGTTTCGGAGGAATTTGAAAGTGAAAGGCCATGCAGTAGTCGACCAAGAAGGAACATCCGTCAACCGAACTACCTGAAGGATTTTGAACTAGGATTATTAGCAACAGCAGAAATTGAAGAACCTAGTACGTATACAGAGGCAATGTCTTGTAAGGATGCTGAAAATTGGAAGAAGGCCATAGCTAGAGAGATGGAAGCTTTGGAAGAGAATGACACTTTTGATTATGTAACAAAACCTAAAGATTGTAATATTATAGATACTAAGTGGGTATTTAGGATTAAAAGAGATGTAAAGGGCAATATTGTATCTTATAAAGCTCGTTTAGTAGCCAAAGGCTTTCAACAAAAATTAAACTGTACTGAGATTTATAGCCCTGTAGCAAAATTAACTTCCGTAAGAATGTTTTTAGTTTTTTGTAATCAAAATAACTTGCCTATTTACCAATTAGATGTTTGTAGTGCTTTTCTGTATGGTGAAGTTGTTGGAGACTATTATGTAAATTTACCTGATGGTAAAGTCTGTAAACTTAAAAAGGCACTCTATGGCTTGAAAGACTCACCTAAAAATTGGAATATTAAGTTTCACAGTGTAATAACAAGTTTAGGCTTTTCTAGGAGTGAATATGAATACTGTTTGTACATAAAGATTGATAAAAATGGTAATAAGACATACTTGCTTATGTATATTGATGATTTATTGTTAGCATCAACCAGTCAGGAAGAAATCCATAAGCTAAAAATGTTGTTAAATGAATACTTTAAAATTAAAGACTTAGGAATAATTAGACATTACTTAGGAATGGAAATAGTTCAAGATTTAAGGAAGGGAACAATTAGTATTAGTCAAAAAGCTTACATAGAAAAATTGCTAAAAGATTACAATATGTATAATTGCAATAGTGTATCAACTCCAATGGATGAAAATTTTGATCATAGTGTTCTTAAAAGAGATAAATCAGAATCAGTAGAAATTGAGAAAAAGTGTAGAAAGATTATAGGCTCATTGATGTATGCAATGTTGTGTTCAAGACCAGATATTTGTGTTGCTATAAGTATTCTTAGTAGATATCAGTCATGTGCAAGTTTGGAATTGTATAATGCTCTAAAACGTGTTTTACGTTATTTGAAGGGAACCATAAACTTAAGTGTGTTGTTTACTAGAAGTAAAAATTGTGATCATGTTGTTGTTGGTTATGTTGACTCGGATTGGGCTGGAGACAAAGTAGATAGGAAGTCTACGGGAGGTTATTTATTCAAAGTTTTTGGTTGTACTGTATCATGGGTATCTAGAAAGCAACCGACTGTTTCTTTGTCCTCAACCGAATCTGAATTTGTAGCTTTAAGTATGGCAGCAAGCGAGGCATGTTGGCTAAGTAGCTTGTATTTGAGTTTATCTGGTGTAGAAAGACCTATTGTAATTTATGAGGATAACGTGCCTGTGATAAACCTGTGTAAAAATCCGCAATTTCATCACAAGCTTAAGCATATTGATGTAAGGGTAATGTTTGTTAGAGAAAAAGTTTTTCAAAAGAAAATTGTTTTGCAGCATATTGGTACAAACGAACAACCAGCTGATGTATTGACAAAGCCACTTGGGCGAATTAAGTTTTGTAGATTCAGAGATATGTTAGGAATTCATGGTTAATTTGCAGCGATTGTTTGTTTGTGATTTATTTCGTTAGGTAACGAGTTTTAACATTGAGGGAGGGTGTAGAATGCAATGTTAAACTATGGCAATATTGTTACACTATGGTTTGTCTCTACTTAGTCTATGGTAGTTCTAGATCTTTCCTCTTGTTCGTCCGTGCTTTGTGTGTGAACGCCATTTTTGTAAGTACTAACTATATAACTCAGTAAACTCTGCTAAACAGACAAACTTGATGTTTTACTGCGCCTCCCTGTCCAATAATAGCAAGTATATACATTAGGGTGGAGCGAATTTTTTTTTATCTCGTAATCATTTTGGAATACCTGTAAAAAGTTGCCCTTCTTACTTACAAATATACACACAACATTTTATTTGACATTTAACAATATATAGAGGTGCCCCCAACCTCATTAATATTAGAGAAATTCGCGAAAATTGGTCAAAAAATGCATTCGTCATAAGTCCGCTAAATTATATTCTAAACGCCTGTCCTGTTATTTTTTGATAGAAAAATGTGACCTTGAGATGGTTCGTCGGTGCACGGTACGCGGGGTACTCGGGGGAGGTTATTTCACTACTCGAATCAAACGTTGTTTGAACGCCATTTAGTGAATACACGCGCGCGGTTCCTAATAATTTTGTTTGTGAGACGATTTGGTTTTAACGGCTGAGATCAAGGAATACAACTCATGTAAGTAGTATTTATAATTTAATGTTGTCAGTTAATGTAATCTGGATCGAAATAAAGTACTTTCGATTTGAATTTATACCTATTATTTTTGTTCATTACAGTAAAATGTCTCAAGTCAAAACTCGACAAACGATGTCTTGTCCCGTGTTTGGTTTGCCAGAGAAGTTACCAGTATCTCAATTGCCTACTTATAATGATGTTTGAAATATTATTTATTGATTAAATATGAACTAAAGACAGACAAAACAACAAAAGAGCCGACGGTCCATGACATATCCGAAATATTGACTCAAGAAATATTAGATATTTGGCAAAAAGCTTCGCTGCCAACAGTTAGCCGTAAGAGAGTACTACAACTGATTCGTGCCTATCATGACAAATATAGAAGTTTAATGAAACCTTATCACGGGCGTCAAACCAACAAAAACTACCAACAGAAAATTAATACATTCAGAGCGGATTCTTATAGATTATTTGATATTTGCAGTTGCAAATGCAAACTTATCTCAAACTGTTCTTGTTCGAAAGATAGTCGTGTTCTTAAAGAAGAAATACATTTTTTACTCGATCAAAGAACAACGAGAAAAATGATGATAGGTGGCGTAGATCTAGCTGCAACTATAAAAAATAAGAAATCACAAGAAAGAAAACAAAAAAGTTCATTGTTTAGAGAGATAATTGATTCCGAGAAACCGTGTTGTTCTCGTTCTTTATCTAATGATGTGACATTGGCCATCGAAAGTACCAGTCCTAGTTCCAGCAACAGCGAAGCTTCTATTTCAGATAAAATTCCATTTGCGCCCCCAACAAAAAAGAAGAGGTTAAATTTACCATCGTTAGCTCTTGCGTGCGATCGCACTGGAGTTTCTGACAGAGCCGCTGCTATTATAGCTTCTTCTGTGTTAAAAGATGTGGGAATTATTTCTTCAAACGATGCCAGTGGTGTCATTGATCGATCTAAGTTGCGCCGTGAGAGAATTAAAGTCAGATCAACTTCACAGAATGCAGATCGTGATAAAATCTTACATGGTATTTATTTTGATGGAAGAAAGGACAAAACTTTGGTTAGTATTCAGAAGGAAGGTAAATTTTACAGAAAAAGAGTTACAGAAGACCATTATGTGATTTTATCTGAGCCAGGAAGTGACTACTTCGGACATGTTACGTGTGAGTCAGGCACTGCGAAAAGTATTAAAAGTACTATTTTAACTTACTTAAAATCCAAATCGGTGGAACTCAGTGAAATATCTGTTGTTGGTTGCGATGGAACAGTAGTTAACACAGGCTTCAAAGGTGGTGTGATTCGCTTGATGGAAGAAGAACTTAAAAAACCATTACAGTGGTTTGTCTGTCAGTTACATTCGAATGAATTACCACTGCGACACCTGTTATTGCATTTGGATGGAAAAACTACAGGACCTAAGTGCTTTTCAGGTCCTATTGGATCTGAATTACAAAAATGTGAAACTATGCCAATAGTTGAATTCACTGCCATTCCATCAACATTACCTGAGATAGCTAGAAATGATTTGAGTACGGACCAAAAATATCTACAAGATATAATGACGGCTATAAGCACTGGCGTTTTTTCTTCCGATTTAGCTAATATACAACCTGGGCCTCTCAACCATTCTAGGTGGCTTACGACAGCAAATCGAATTTTAAGATTATATGGTACTAAGACAGATCCTGAAGAAAAACTGGTAGTTTTAGCTACGTACGTGATGAAAGTTTATGGTCCAATGTGGTTCACAATAAAAGGTAATCCCTCGTGTATAAATGGAGCTAAGCACCTATGGCAAACTATCAGACTGAGTCGCTATTTGAACCCGGATTTGAAGAAGATCGTTGACAACGTAATCCAACGGAATGGATATTTTGGTCATCCAGAGAATATTCTTGTCGCTATGCTTGGAGATGACACAGAAAGCATACGGGAGCTAGCATATCAACAAATTTCGAAAGCAAGATCAAAGAATGCTCCAGGACTTCGAACATTTAAAGTGCCTGCTTTTAATTTCGACGCCGAAGATTACACAAAAATTATATCATGGCAAGACTTTGAAATAACTGAGCCACCGCTGACTTCCAACTTATCGGATGAAGCCTTGATATCGATTGTCAAAAATGGTTTGGGTACAATACAAAATATTAAAAAAATTCCATGCCACACACAAGCCATAGAGCGCTGCATCAAATTAGTGACAGAAGCTTCAAGTGCTGTTTGCGGAGAACCTAAACGAGACGGCTTCATTAGGGCAAGACTGCTTTCACGTCAACAAATGCCTCATTTCGATACAAAAAAGCAATTTCATGTTTATGTTTCTTTTAATAAATAAAACATTTAAAATAAGTTACGGCTCTTTTACATATCGTTTTTCCAAGTAATTATCCTAATATTCATTTAACAATAGCCCTAAAATTAAAAAAAAATACTTTCATTGAACAAATGACAATTTGAAAATGAAATCTAAAAAGTAGTTATACATATTTACCGATTTTCAAATGCGTTGGGGCACCTCAAGACATTAAAATAGATTAACAAGATTTCGTAGGTTTGGTTTTCTCACACTAAGGCAACTTTATATCGCTATGCCGCTCAAAAAAAAAAACTTTTTTTTTTTTTCATACAAGATCACTCCACATTAATATACATAATATACTTCGTTAGAAGCGCATTTTTAAGACGCATGAAATGCTTTAATTAGGTTTATAATAAACTAAATACTAGAGGAATTATAAGCAGATAAGTTGCTTTAGAATATAAAAATATGTTAAAAATATGCAAAAAATATGGAGTAAAACAAACACAAATCAAAAAAAATATTGTATTAATCACGTTTTACTATAAAACTTTTAGGAAAATAGTATAAATCGCCTTTCAATTTAATAACATTACTAAAATGCTCTCTAAAAGTTAAAACAAATCAAAGTTGTCCTGAAAATAACAATTAAAAATATCGAAATTGTTATTATAATAAAAACTTTTTTACAAAAAAACAACCGACTTCTAAAAACCACTACAAAGTGAAAAATAACTAATTTCGGAAGTCAGTGTCTTTGGTTTTTTTTTAGGTATTAGTTTTTGACACCGACTTCCGAAATTAGTTATTTTTCACTTTGTAGTGGTTTTTAGAAGTCGGTTGTTTTTTTGTAAAAAAGTTTTTATTTTACACTTTTTAGTTGTGAAAAGTAGGTACTACGTATTCAGTTACATCCGGTCAGACTGGAAGATACGCAAATATAGTTGGGAAATGACGTAATTTTGTTTACTTTAATTTTTACCCGTAATTGAAAGAAATCTCTCGACAGCCTATGGTCTTAATCATCAGATTTAGGTACTGCGGACCATTATTTTAACCCAATGGGTGCAAAGTTCTCATCAATATAAATGAATTAAAACCAAACACAAAGTAGCTACTGCAAACCGTTGAGGAGTTCCCGGAACTGGCCTTTGTCTTCATCATCAGAGCTCTTATGACAGTCAGAACCCATCTAGGTGTAAAGTTCTTATCAATACAAATTAATCAAGCCCGAACACAAGGTTGCTGCTGTGAATTGTTGAGGAGTTCCTTCGACTGTCTTCCGGCTCCATCATCAGATCTACTCCAGACCTTTATCAAATTGTAGTGCTTTAAATACTTAATGAAAATACTAAGAAATGCACTAATCGCCCCTACGATTTTTGAAAGTTCCCCTTGATTTCTCTTGTCTTCCATCATCAGACCCTGATATCCTTATCATGGGACCACCAAAAAAGAATTATCAAAATCGGTTCATAAACGACGAAGTTACGCGCGAACAAACATAAAAAAAAAGCATTATATATACGGTCGAATTGAGTAACCTCCTCCTTTTTGAAGTCGGTTAATAATCAGTAATTATTTTTAAATATTTTTTCAAACAATGGAAACAAAAGAAAAATAATAAAACTGAAAAAGCTACTATACAAAAGTACCCTAAACTTTTCAAAACTAAAAATAAACAGAGGTTTTATAAACTTTTAAAAAGTATTCCAAACGTTTGAAATAAAAGTCTATGACATTATACTGTTAAGTTACAATCAAACATCATCATCAGCCTCTACTCGTCCACTGCTGGACATAGGCCTCCTTCATGGCACGCCAACAAGCTCGATCCTGAGCAGTTCTCCGCCAGCCACTACCAGCCACCTTTTTGAAGTCGTCGCTCCATCTCGTCCAAGGACGTCCCACGCTACGTTTGCCGAGACACCGTCTCCACTCGAGGACTCATTTACGAGGGGTAAATGAGTCCTCGAGTGGAGAACGGTTGTCGGTCCTGCGGCATGTGACCGGCCCATTGCCACTTCAGCTTGCTAATCCTCTCAGCTATGTCAGTTTTAAACTTATGGACTAGTCTGACCGTTAGTGTCTACGTCTCGGCTCCGTAAGTCATGATGGGTAGGACGCACTGGTTGAAGATTTTTGTCTTCAAACATTGGGGTATGGGCGACGAAAATACCCGACGAAGTTTACCAAATGCTGCCCATCCCAGCTGGATCCTTCTATTTGCCTTCTTCTCGAAGTTGTTTTTCCCTAATTGCAACGTTTTCCCGAGGTATACACACACACACGAGGTGTACATATTCTGAAACAACTATTTTTTTTTTTTTTACACACTATAAACCAGCGCTTGACCGCAATCCTGCCTGATGGTAAGCAGTGATGCAATCGTTGATGGTAAAGCGCACTAGTTTATTAAGAGCCTATTCACTCTAGCCTTGAAGACACTCAAATTGTAGTCCGACGGAAACACCGCCGCGGGCAAATTGTTCCAGTCCCTCGATGTACGCGGTATGAAGGAGGAGGCGAAGCGCTTCGTCCGGATCGTAGTGGTGTTAACAACGTAAGGGTGGAAACCAGCCGTACGACGGGTCGTCCGCTGGTGGAACGGAGATGGGGGAATTAAATCATGCAATTCCCTCGCACACTCCCTGAAATGCATCCTATAGAACACCGAAAGGCTGGCTACTCTACGCCTGTGCTCTAGGCTTTGGAGACCAACTCGAGTTAGATCAGGGTCACCAATCAGCCTCTTTGCACGTCTCTCCACTGAATCCAAAGTGGCCAGGTGACACTTGGCGGCACCAGCCGAAATGTGGCTGCAGTACTCCACACACGAACGGACCTGTGCTTTGTATAACATTAGAAGCTGCCCAGGTGTGAAGTACTGCCGGACCTTTGCGATAACGCCAAGTTTCCTGGCAGCCACCTTGGCCTTGGGCTCAATGAACCGCCCAAAGTTAAGGTTCGAGGAAATCTCAACTCGCAAAAGCTGAAGGCGATCGGAACACTCCAAGGACACATTCCGAAAAGTAGGGGCCAAGGTGAACGGGCTCCTTTTGGCGGTGAAAAGACACGCCTGTGTTTTGGCGGCATTGAATGCTACAAGATTGGCATTGCCCCATTCGGAGACTGCCTGCAGTCCAACACTCGTTCGCTCAACCATGGCCTCTCTTTCGGACCGGATTGATTCCCTACTAGCCCGAGCATCCGGTAGGTATCTCTCTACAACTGTGCTGTCATCTGCATACCCATAGATACCGGGCATCAGCAGATCGTTAATATGCAGCAGAAACAGAGTTGCAGAGAGAACAGACCCTGAGGAACACCGGCATTAGTTGACATGGGCTCAGAAGAGCATCCGTCGACAACAACTCGGAGGGACCGTTCAGTCAGGAAGTCTTTTACCCAGCCAGTCAGGCTAGGGGAAATGCCGTACGCTGGAAGCTTACTCAAAAGGCCAGCGTGCCATACCCAGTCGAAGGCCTTCGAGACATCAAGGGAGACGGCAATCGCTTCCCCATTCTTCTCGAGGGCCTTGCCCCACAAGTGAGTGGCATACACTAGTAGGTCCCCAGTTGACCGATTGCGGCGAAACCCGTACTGTCGGTCACTGAGGAGATCGTTACGTTCCAGGTATGCCAAGAGGCGCGAGTTCAATACACGCTCCATAATTTTGTAAAGTATGGAGGTGATCGAAATCGGCCGATAGTTGCCAGGATCGGCACGACTACCCTTCTTGGGCACTGGCTGCATGTTAGCAAGCTTCCAGGACTTGGGCACTATACCAGTCCTAAATGAGAGGCGATACAAGCGCGTCAATACAGGAGACAACTCGGGCGCACATGCTTTAAGAACAATCGCTGGTATACCATCCGGACCACTAGCCTTATTCACGTCCAGACGACACAGTACTCTCAGAACCTCCTTGTTTCTAATGCGAACCTCAGGCATTGAAGCTCCGCAATGAGGTAAATTAGGTGGAGTAGCACTGCCAGTATCAAGACGCGAATTATGGGCAAGAGAGAAGCAAAGAGACCTGCTTTCTCTCTCGCCGTATGAGCCAGTGTTCCATCAGGCCTAACCAGCGGAGGCAGTGAGGGCCGACAGAAGTTCGCCTCAACCGATTTGGCAAGGGACCAAAAAGATCTGCTACCAGATGGCTGCGCAGATAACTTGTTGCCAATATGGGTAATGCGGTCGAAGCGAGCCTTCTTGAGCGCCTTCTTGTAGGACTTGGCACCACGGTTAAAGGCTCTCTTCTTTGAGCTTAGATCCGGAGCTCCGCGGTCACGAGCGTCAACCCAGGTGAGAAATGCCGTGTGCTTACGCTGTTCAGCTTGGACACAATCGGTATTGAACCATGGGCGAGCCGAGCCACCGACGGGCACGTCATTGAATGGGATAAAATACTCCATAGCTTGACGCACCACATCGGTTATAGCGTCCGCACAGCTCGACGGATTGCCAGAAGAGAAGCAGACCTGCTGCCAAGGATAAGACGCAAAGAAGTGGCGCATCTCATCCCAATCCGCTGACCTGTATCGCCACATTCGCCGTTCACCACGAGAGGCGTGATCTGGTGGGGAGAAGGACGTTACAGACTTCACCAGACAGTGGTCTGAAGTTCCCAACGGTGAGGAAACTGTTACAACACATCTGTCCGGATCAGTGGTCAGCAGAAGGTGCAAACAGTTGGCAGTATGCCCAACTACATCAGGCACCCTAGTCGCTTGCTCTACCAGCTGGGAAAGGCCCATAGAAAGCGCGAAGTTTCGCGCTTCTCTCCCAGCGTGGTCGGTCCTCTGGTATGGGAAGAGCCAGTGTTGGTGGCAAGCGTTGAAGTCCCCCAGAGCGACGAACTGAGCGTCAGGGTGCCGATGCAGCGCATTGTCAGCAGCCTCACTGAGGTGGTCAAATAAACGAGTTGTCTCCTGATCACCGCTGTGCGATCGGTAGACACAGGTGTAAACAATTTTGTCCACACCAGAGTCAACCAACAGCCATAGGGACGAGAAGTGAGGGTCTTCGAGGTGCACGAGGGTACACACAGACCCCGGCACGCTGCAGGAAATGATGCTCCAAAGAGTATCCCGGGTAGCCGAGGTACGCCGCGTCAGTCGGACATCTGATCTGGGTACCTCCGTCAAGAAAAGTAGGTGGGGCTTTTCAGTCTCAAGGTGGTAATGGACTGCATCGATATTGGAGTGCAAACCTCGGATGTTTGAGAGGTGCACTATGAACGAGAGGACGTGCGCCCGCTGTGCACCCCTACTTTTCCTTTTGTAACTTTTCATATTAAGTTTATATACTGAGTGAATAGGAAGGAAGACGGCAGTTGAGTGAGGTGATGCAATGATAAACCCAACAATACGAAAAACGATGCTGGGCCAGAGGGAGATTGTTCTGGAGACTGCGGGGACGCCCGAACCCCCCCAGGGATCGCCATCGGGTCCTCTCGTCCGGTCGCCAACCGGCACGATGGGGCCACCCTGGGATTTTTCGCAGTTGGCGGGGCAGCCCTTCGTATGTGGCTGGCACACTACTTGGGCCCCCAACTACCTGCGGTCGGCCAGCGGAGAACCGTGCTTCGGATCCCGCTACCCTCCACGAACAAACTCCCGACACAACACCATCTGGCGGATCGCACCCGGCACACACTGCAACACAACTGCTCAGACCCGTCCTCCGATCGGCTTCACCAGACATCATGCCGGAACACGACGAATCGCTTGGCGGCATGTCTTTGTCTGGTGGGTGGTAACTTACGCCGGCGGTCGATGTTATGACCTACCACCGAGAAACTTCGAGCGGCATTCCGTTTACGGCAACCGGTCCCGGAGTGACCCGTCAATCGTGAATCAAACATAACTATTAAAATCTTAAAAATATAATAGTGTAACGCGACTACTTACGCCATCTACCTGATTGTGTGCACAACACTATGCCATCTGAGTAAAACACAACAGACTACTAGCGACAATTATCATGCAACGTGTGAAGATGATACTCACAACCACATACAAGCATTAGATGATGAAGACACACACTACTGTCGTCAAACCGACTATATAATCGGTCACTCATAGAGGACCGAGCGCACTCGCTACTTAGGAGACGCAGTGGTCGATAGCCCCGCAGTCACCACTGTTGTCATAAGTCAAGCTTGCCCTGAGCAGAGGCCCCGTCGCCCTCAGGAATTGCCTAGCTAGGAGGTAAAGGGATAGGATAGCCCCGCAGTCCATCCCTAGAACCACAAATAGGTTTCGCCTCAGTGTAACTTTGTTTGCTAAAATCTGTCAAGTGTTTGAAGTAAAGTAAATAAACCCCTATCTGTCATCATCGTTGGTTTTATTCCACCGCCACCATCACATTGGCGCCCAACGTAAATCTTCTTCCACCCGCAACAACTTTATCGGTGTACCCACATTTTTACCGGTGTACCCACATATTTGCGGATAAACAAGAACATACCCTCAAGATAATTTATATTATTTTGACGTTATTGACATGTCTGAGAAAAAACAAGATATGGTGGTGATGACTCAAGAACAATTCACTGAAAGATTTTGACAGTACATGTCTGAAAAAATACAAGAGATGGTGGTGATGACTCAAGAACAATTCACTGAACTTATAACAAAAGTGTCAGAAGTTAATTGAGAATAGCGACATCTTTGAGAAAACTCAGAAGAAACTCCATTTACACAACATAGAATCGACACAGGCGATCATCCTCCTATCAGTGTTAAGCCCTACAGATTGTCATCAACAAGGCAAAAACAATTGAGAAAAGTTGGATGATATGATAAATGTTGACGTTATCGAGGAATGCGATTCCCCATGGTCAGCAACTGTAATTCTAGTTCCAAAAGGAGACACTAATGTTCGAGTTTGCATAGATTATCGACGACTCAACGAGTTATTCCACTGCCAGCTTTATATTGGCGCCAAAAGTAAATCTTCTTCTACCCGCAACAATTTCATCGGTGTACGCACATTTTTACCGATGTACCGACATGTTGGCGGATAAACAAGAAGCAGTTATGACATTAGAAAATGACTTGAATGCGTCAACAGTATTAAAAGAGGCAAGTGATGATTTACCCTTCGCTATCAAGATTGATGCCAACCAATATGCCATTGGCGCAGCTTTAGTGCAGGGGGAGGAAGACATAGTCCTGGTAGAATCTTATAGCACTCCAGACAAGCCTATCGGAAAGTATCACACGTCTGAAATAACAAAGTTTGAAAATAGAGACAACGTGACATCCAAACCTACTTATCCAATACGCCGAAGAGGAAGACCGCGAAAACAGTGTAGTCCTGGTACTCAGTCGGGACGACTATAGAGTACCAGAGGGGGAGAATGTAACACTACTACTTACGCCATCTACCTGACTGTGTGCACAACACTATGCCATCTGAGTAAAACACAACACAACAGACTACTAGCGACAATTATCATGCAACGTGTGAAGATGATACTCACAACCACATACAAGCATTAGATGATGAAGACACACACTACTGTCGTCAAACCGACTATATAATCGGTCACTCATGGAGGACTGAGCGCACTCGCTACTTAGGAGGCGCAGTGGTCGATAGCCCCGCAGTCACCACTGTTGTCATAAGTCAAGCTTGCCCTGAGCGGAGGCCCCGTCGCCCTCAGGAATTGCCTAGCTAGGAGGTAAAGGGATAGGATAGCCCCGCAGTCTATCCCTAGAACCACAAATAGGTTTCGCCTCAGTGTAACTTTGTTTGCTAAAATCTGTCAAGTGTTTGAAGTAAAGTAAATAAACCCCTATCTGTCATCATCGTTGGTTTTATTCCACCGCCACCATCACATTGGCGCCCAACGTAAATCTTCTTCGACCCGCAACAAATTTTATCGGTGTACCCATATTTTTACCGGTGTACCCACATATTTGCGGATAAACAAGAACATACCCTCAAGAGAATTTATATTATTTTGACAGTACATGTCAGATAAAAACAAAAATGGTGGTGATGACTCAAGAAAAATTCACTGAACTTATAACAAAAGTGTCAGAAGTCAATTGAGCACAGCGACATCTTTGAGAAAAACTCAGAAGCAACTCCATTTACACAACATAGAATCGACACAGGCGATCATCCTCCTATCAGTGTTAAGCCCTACAGATTGTCATCAACAAGGCAAAAACAATTGAGAAAAGTTGGATGATATGATAAATGTTGACGTTATCGAGGAATGCGATTCCCCATGGTCAGCACCTGTAATTCTAGTTCCAAAAGGAGACACTAATGTTCGAGTTTGCATAGATTATCGACGACTCAACGAGTTATTCCACCGCCACCATTATATTGGAACCCAACGTAAATCTTCTTCCACCTGCAACATTTTTATCGGTATACTCACATTTTTACCGGTGTACCCACATGTTGGCGGATAAACAAGAAGCGTTTATGACATTAGAAAATGCCTTGACTGCGTCACCAGTGTTAAAAGAGGCATGTGATGATTTACCCTTTGCTATCAAGATTAATGACAGCCAATATGTCATTGGCGCAGTTTTAGTGCAGGGGGAGGAAGACATAGTCCTGGTAGAATCTTATAGCACTCCAGACAAGCCTATCGGAAAGTATCACACGTCTGAAATAACGAAGTTTGAAAATAGAGACAACGTGACATCCAAACCTACTTATCCAATACGCCGAAGAGGAAGACCGCGAAAACAGTCTAGTCCTGGTACTCAGTCGGGACGACTATAGAGTACCAGAGGGGGAGAATGTAACACGACTACTTACGCCATCTACCTGATTGTGTGCACAACACTATGCCATCTGAGTAAAACACAACAGACTACTAGCGACAATTATCATGCAACGTGTGAAGATGATACTCACAACCACATACAAGCATTAGATGATGAAGACACACACTACTGTCGTCAAACCGACTATATAATCGGTCACTCATGGAGGACCGAGCGCACTCGCTACTTAGGAGGCGCAGTGGTCGATAGCCCCGCAGTCACCACTGTTGTCATAAGTCAAGCTTGCCCTGAGCGGAGGCCCCGTCGCCCTCAGGAATTGCCTAGCTAGGAGGTAAAGGGATAGGATAGCCCCGCAGTCCATCCCTAGAACCACAAATAGGTTTCGCCTCAGTGTAACTTTGTTTGCTAAAATCTGTCAAGTGTTTGAAGTAAAGTAAATAAACCCCTATCTGTCATCATCGTTGGTTTTATTCCACCGCCACCATCACAACAGTATTTTAAAAATAAATTGAATCACTTATGAGATCATAAAATAACAACAATATTTTGTTAATATAAACTAAGTTAAAATGTATCATTAGTAATATAAGTTACTTGACCAAATTACGTACTCAATGGTCACTGCGAGATTAAATTACTAAATTATCAGCCCTAGAGATTTTTATCAATAAGGTAAAGAATACCATGTTTCTTTGCTTGCGCTTCATTTAATTTTTTATTATAAAGTTTGTTTGGTGAACTAATATTCTGAGATTGATTCCTTTTCATCTGCCTGGCCTTATTAAGCGTGAACACTGATTTAAATTCATTATCATTATATGATGTTTTATACAGGAACTTGTTCTTGTTGGTGTTTATCTATTATTAGTATTATTTAACCTTCTCTCTGTTTTCATTAGTAGTATAGTTACCGCAAGCAAAAAGTTTAAAATCAACAAAATTATTTGAGCAAGTTCTTTAACTATGTAAGGAGAACCTTTTATTTTTGCAGTTTTAATTAGGGTGATATATTGATCAGCACCTTAATTGCGTAAAAACCATTGCTGTCGGTTGGAATCATTTCTTATCTATCTGCATATTGCTATCGGTTGGAATCATTTCTTATCTATCTGCATATTGCTATCGGTTGGAATTATTTCTTATCTATCTGCATATTGCTGTCGGTTGGAATCATTTCTTATCTATCTGCATATTGCTATCGGTTGGAATCATTTCTTATCTATCTGCATATTGCTGTCGGTTGGAATCATTTCTTATCTATCTGCATATTGCTATCGGTTGGAATCATTTCTTATCTATCTGCATATTGCTATCGGTTGGAATTATTTCTTATCTATCTGCATATTGCTGTCGGTTGGAATCATTTCTTATCTATCTGCATATTGCTATCGGTTGGAATCATTTCTTATCTATCTGCATATTGCTGTCGGTTGGAATCATTTCTTATCTATCTGCATATTGCTGTCGGTTGGAATCATTTCTTATCTATCTGCATATTGCTATCGGTTGGAATCATTTCTTATCTATCTGCATATTGCTGTCGGTTGGAATCATTTCTTATCTATCTGCATATTGCTAATCCATTGCTCCATAAATTCGAAAACGTCACACCGCAATGAATGTTGTTGAACTGTTAAAATGAAACCCATTACAACTAGTACTGAATTACCCAATTACCCTACAGGTACATTATTGGGCAACAGTAGTCACTTGTTTGAGCATCAATTGTTTCAAATTCTGGTTTTATCAGTACATTGTTGAAATAAATGTCTGTTAACAGATTGCAACGGTCAGATCAAGTCGGTGATGTCATGATCGGTCAGGTCTTCAACTCTTTATATAAACCTGAGGGTCCAGGTTGAGGAGATAATTATTTTAGTCTGCTTTTAGTTAAGATGTTTTCATTTTGAATACAATTAAAGCCCTGCATGATAAGAAAATCTGGACCTTTAACAGTATCGTCGAAATCGTAGAATCTGAAGTAAACGTATTAACGTTTGGTGTCTTTTCTAAACATTCATCGTCAAGTATAGACATACTGATACTGTGCTGACTGTCACGTATAGAATTACTATCTATAGACTCTTTCAGAAACACATCTGGTTCTTCCAACATTGGATTGTCAGTTTGCTGCTACTTCTACTGTTACCTCTCACCCTGTTGACTATTTTATGGACTCTTCTACTCATTCTGTAATAAATAATAATACAATGTACTTAAGCAGGCCCCATCTATGTGACCTATTTAAAGCCGTGGCGTTTTTAAAATGACTAAACTTCGTAAAATACTATCAAAACAATAACTAGTATACAACAAAATAAATCACGCATAATTAAAATGATATTTAACATAAAATACCTACAACCGACCAACGCATGCCGACCGTTCAACATACCTTCGGAATAAATGTGAATACAATACGTAAAAACTATAAATTTGTTTTGAGATAACGTCAGGTTTAATATATTTTACTCAAACAACCCTGTCAAAATAAAAGTAAAAGAACTAAAACCCAACTACGACAAAAAACGACGCTGAAAAAGTATAAAACAAGATTTTCAGAATACTGAACGGAACAAAGTTGCTAATAAATTAAAGAGATAAATTTTCATGTTTGGAAAGGCGTAGTCACACGTTACATATACCTACCTACCTACTACTTTTTCAGCGTCGTTTTTTGTCGTAGTTGGGTTTTAGTTCTTTTACTTTTTATTATTTCTACTATTTTGGTGTTAAAGTGTATTTGTGGCGCATAATATTAACACAGTCTAAAAATCATACAGTCGTCCGACGAAGACGTCTAGACAGAGCAATCGTGCGGGGTGTGAGGGACGAGACGTGGGTAAACGGCACCCGAGCTGCAAACAAAACGATGTTCGTAGCTCGGTATCTATCATTAAGGACTAACACGTGTTCGTTTTTTTATTTGTTTATTTTATAATTTGATATGAGTGTCAATTTTGAGTATAATTGGGGTACTTGTCACGAAAAAGTCATCCTTTTTGACATCCAAAATGGCGGACGTAATTTTTTTTATAATTTGATATGAGTGTCAATTTTGAGTATAATTGGGGTGCTTGTTACGAAAAAGCCCCTTTTTGAAATCTAAGATGGCGGACGCCAATTTAAATGTATATTAATATGATATGGGTCATATGGGTGAGTGATGGGTGAGTGATATGGGTTGTATTCCAAGGTGGATTGGGGTGCTGGTTACGAATATGCCATCTGAATAACTTAAATCTGTCTCGAGTTGTTCCCGTAGTAAAAATAGCAAATTAATTAAATATAATACAGCTATCGATGTTGATCTGCAATAATTTCATAAATATTGTTTATTTGTGACAACCCTGGCCGATGCGTTACTCTCTAGACGATGTCGGCATTTTACACGAGATCAAAGGTGTCGACCTACTGTATGTATTTTATACTGTGATATTAACAAAAGTTAAAATGACGAACTAAAAACTGGGTAGTTAACATACGACATCTCTTTTGACTTATGTATCGGCGCATAGTAATATGTAGAGATATCCTATTTTACTATTTCGTAGCACGTGGATCGTAGCGCGTATAGCAATGGTTTCCCCGTATGAAGCTCCCAGTATTTCGTAGTAGCGACGCACATTTGCGTCGATGGCAGCGAATGGGTCATGAATTAGTGGATGAGGTCGTTAGTAAGTAGAAATAAATTGGATGTTTCATATATTGAGAGGACCTGGGAAGATTTCTTAATCTATGTAATTCTGGTAAAGATCGACTGTCATGTGGATTTTTAAGTAATTTATTATGATCCAAGGCAGTTATAAACAATCACTCTATGGTTTTGACTCTACTGAGAGCGACATAGGCCTGTCCTTTAGCAAACAATGACTTTTCCTAGATCGATAACTGTTTTATCTAGAGTACAACCTTGTAATTTATGTACAGTACAACCCCAAAAAAGAATCAGCGGGGGCATTTTACGCTGAATTTTCCCAGACCCCCTCAAGCCGTCAAATTCAGTGAGGCAAGGCTCGATTCTGATAAGTCCGTTAATATCTGCTTTTATGGATGCGTCGTCAAATTGTATGAGAACAGCGCTAGGCTGTTCTCCCTGTTCCAACTGATCGCGCAGAAGAGCAGGCCATTCGGAGGTCTTCACAGCTCCCATCGCTCCGTTTACCAAATCCTGGTTTACATTCAAATTTCTACGAAGCATTACTCGGGATTATGTACAAGCATAAAGTACTCGTGAAGCTCTTTCAAGTGATACACACAAATACGGTATATTTATTTTAATTTTATATTATCATAGAAGCTTTTGTCCGCTAGAGGGCGTAATACTGAATTTGGTGACAAGCTTTATAGCTCACTAGCAGCCGCCAGCGACTTTGTTCGCGTGGAATTAATTATGCTCCGCTCCTATTGGTCGCAGCGTGATGTTATATACCCTAAAGCCTTCCTGGATTAATGGGCTATCCAACGCAAATAAATTTTCATATCGGACCAGTAGTTCCTGAGATTAGCGCGCACAAACAAACAAACTCTTCAGCTTTATATATTAGTATAGATAACCAACAGAATATCAAGGCCATTCTAATGGTACTGCAGTGGTCTTATTCTGATAAGTAGTAAAGAAGCTATGAACGAAAAGATGTGAATCAGCATGTGGCAATCAGCCCATGAATACAGCTAAAGTCACAAGCAAATGCTAGTAATATATATATATATTCAAAATGTACAAGTAAAGCGCTTTCAAATGATACCAAACACGGCATATTTATCTTAACTTTACTTTTTTAACCTGTATGTTTTGTCCGCTAGAGGGCGCCACATTAGATTTTGTGAAACTCAATATAGCCTATAACCAGCGGACAATTAAGACGCTTCTAATGATATGTCATTTGTCGAATTCTGATAAGTAGTTTAGAAGTTACGAGGGAACAGATGAACATACATACATACATACATACATACATACATAGCCTGTCAAAATCATAACCCTCCTTTTGCTTTGCCGTAGTCGGGTAAAAAGAAAAAGGAATGTATTCCTGAAAAATGTCGTCTTAGTTCAGAATTATAATAGAAAAAAAGTGTTTTTATATTGAAAAGAAACCATTTTGAAATACTGTACTTCTAAACTAAATGCAAACTAAATTAAATGCAAAACGAACACATTGTTTGATAAATTCATTTTGATTTGAAAATATAATGTTTCTTTAGGTATATCTTTTATGCAAAACAAACAGTTTTGAAATATGGTTCTTATGATTTAAAAATAATGTAATACTTAAGTGATTCTTTTATGCAAAACTGCAGTATTTCTAAATGGTGTTGTTTTCTTTTTAAAAATAATAATTAACAGACATTAATTTTGGAGATGTGGCACTTTTGCACAAAAGAAGTTCGTTTTTCGAAGCGCAACTAAAAATATGGCGGTTTTGATTATATTTTGCGCGTTCAAAACTTAAATTCAAAACTAACAGTTGCGGGGTTTTGCATCTTAGAATGCAAAATCCATGGGAGTCTTTTACAAATATGAAAATATAAAGGTTTAGGATTGTATTTTTGCAATAAAAACATTTTTGGATTTTTTTTATTTATGGCAGTTTTGAATTGAAGTAGCGATATAGGTATCCTTGCTGGACTATACTTAAAACTATCACAACATGAAGTTTTAATAAAATAAACCACTTACCAATTAAGGTGCAACCCATATCTCTAACTGAACTAACTGTGCTTTGAAACTGAAAGAATGCTTTCCTCTTCTATTTTTTCGGAACCCGATAGGAGAAATACCCTGCGATATGCCGCAGTTGCTACAATGAAGACGTTGTCTCTTAATCAAAGTCCTTTGTGAGAAATGCGTGGGTCATTCGTCAAAATAATAACCGGCAGAATCCAAAATACGTTGCCAAAGTCGCAAAATAATATAAAAGCATACGAAAATACAACGAGTGGTTTTTGTTTGACGACTTGACGTTGACGTCACATTGATGATTGACAAGAGTTTCACTTTGTTGCTTGTATAATAAAAAAGTATAATTGATCGATTGTCAACTCGTTGTTCAATTTGTTTTAAGATCCCTCATATTCCTCGTCCTACTTCGGTCAAATGTCTACCACCTTTTGTGCAGGGTCTTTTCACTTAGTAGGTACATTCGTAACTTAAATGAAGAAAACGACGTGGGCATTAGTTTATTCGTTGCTCAACAGATGGCGTTTGTACAAATATTTTACACTTATTTAATTTTACAAAAAATCATAACGATGTTTTTTTTATTAAATGAATGTTTTATCTTTAAAAATAAACTAAAAAGAAAATAAAGTAACATAGTTTTAATTATACTTAGTGGTAACACTAAGAAATTATTGCTGGTAATTGGCGCGTCCGTTTCTTTTCACGTTATTTCGAAATAAATTCAATCTATTTATTTCTTATTTTACTTCCATTTTTCTCATTATTTTTCATTAATATCATTTTGATTTTATTTCTACTTTGCTGCTTTGTAAATTCAAATACATATAGATAAAATATTAATGCTAATCTATGAACCAAGAATTGAAATGGAACGTCACCGGTAATACGGCCATGTTGTTTGTTTTACCGGCATTGGCGATTTGTCAATATTGTTGTTTTGTTGATTTGATAATAATACTAAATACACTACAGAAAAACTGTGAACGTTGTATGTATAAAAAACGGTGGCCCGCGCGCGTGGAGTGCACGCGACGCCACGCAATTTTTAATTTTGTAATATCTTCGAAAATATTAATTTAAATCTGAAAAATGTACTTAAGGTATTATATTGGATAAAGATTAATGCTGTATTGGTTAAAATTGTTTCGAAAATTATCCGGTATTTGTCGTAAATAGTAAATGACAAAAAAATGTTATTGTGTGCTATCCATAAGAGATAGATATATACCATCGCCGACTTTTTTATAGACCTTTCGAATGTGTACAGTATTTAGTACATTATTTTGATAAATCTCCTAGGGTTCAGCCTGCGTTTCACTGCAAACGCGGAAAAAATGAAATTATTTACGACTTCACATCAGAAACCTCAAAAATAATAGTATTTCACCACAATTTTATGGATGTTATTATACATAAATAAACCTTCCTCTTTAATCGCGTCAAAATCCGTTTTGTAGTTTTTCACACGAATGTTTAAGCAAATAAAAATCTTGTCTTATCAATAAATTTGGGTTTTATTTATCGAAGCCACCAAAAAAATATAAAAAAAAAAGTGAAATAAACCCCTACAAGCATGAATGTTCTACTTGTAATAATTTTGTCGTTAGCCACCAGATGGCGCAGAAGGAAGGCTCGGCTGACGACTCTATACCCTATATATTTATATAATGTACTCTGTGCTTTTGTGTTTACGCGTTTTATATTCAAAAAATGCAAATTTATTGAAATTAATAAAATTATGCTATAACTCTAAGGTGCGTATTACAGAACGTCACTCAAAACTCAAGCTCTACTTAAGTCTCGTTTCAAGCCATTTGATTGGTTGAAACTAGTTTTAAGTAATGCTTAAGCAGAGATCAATGCTTGAGTTTCCTTCTGGAATACGGACCTAAGCTGTAACAATTATTTTTTTATTTTTTTTTCTCTTTCTCCCTTCTTCTTCACTGTCCATGGTGATATAGTCTTTTTCGTATCCATAATCTGTGATCTTACTATTTCTACCTATCTGTCAATCTGCGAAGAAATATTTTATTTTATCATAACAAGAAATATATTAAATTATTTTAATTCGCGCTAAATAGTCTCCAGCGTTTGATAGTTTATTAATCGTTCGCACGTGTTCTTGGCAAAATTGTGGCGTCTCTCCCACAAAGGCCATTAATCAAGAATTGAAGATGTTTTTGTAAATAATAGATAATATAATTAAGTCCTTATATTAAAAGTTTTAGAAACCGAATCTGTGGAAAAATACTGATTCATTTTTTTACTTATTTATGTAATAATTTGATTTATCGTTTATAACTTATTAATGATGCGCATTTCATCTGGTAACATTGTTGAAAAGTGAAAGTAAAGAAAGTCAGTAGGATTTCATTATTTATTATCTTTTTTATTTATCGGAAAAAAAAGAATTAGTAATAAATGATTGAAAATAAAAAATATATATAATTTATTGACAAATAATTGATTTGTGTAACGATCAGGCCCAATTTCGCCAATTTCCTTTGAATAACTCGGTGGTAGGCCATTTCTCGGTGGTAGGCCATAACGTCGGCTGCCGGCGGAAGTTACCACCCACCAGACAAAGTCTTGCCGCCAAGCGATTCGTCGTGTTCCGGCATGATGTCTGGTGAAGCCGTACGGAGAACGGGTCTGAGCTGTTGTGTTGCGTTGTGTGGCGGGTACGATGCGCCAAATGTTGTTGTCTCGGGAATTTGGTCGTGGAGAGTCTCCAGATCAATCTCCCTCTAGCGCAGCATCGTTTGGTCGTGTTGGTCTTGGGTTTAATATTGTATCACCTCGCTCAACTGCCGTCATCCTTCCTATTCCTAAGTTTTTTAAGTGAATAGGCTTAATAAACTGGTGCGCTTTACACTCAACGATTGCATCACTGCTTACCATCAGGCGGGATTGCAGTCAAGCACTAGCTTATAATTATTAAAAAAAAAAAAAAAAACTTGTTGGATAATAGCTGAAGCACTCGGGTCAATGGCCCCGCACCATTCAGCTGAAGATATCGGGAGGTTACGATGAGTTCGTGCTCACTTTCGAGTTTTGTTTATCACTATGTTAAATCTGCCATTTCATGTTTCTAATAATTTATTTATTGATAAAACGATTGTATTACTAAGACAAAACCGTTTCGCTGCGGGAAAACAACCATTAAAATTCCACGGTGTATTTTTATATAGTTACTAGCTTTCCGCCCGCGGCTTCGCCCGCGTAAATTTCGGTTATATCGCGCTTTTTAGATATCCCTCGGGAACATCAAATTTTTCCGGGATAAAAGGTAGCCTATGTCCTTTCTCAGGGTCTAAAGATGCTTTCCGCCTGCGTCTTCGCCCGCGTGGTGTTCGGTTATATCGCGCTTTTTAGATTTCCCTCGGGAATATCAAATTTTTCCGGGATAACAGGTAGCCTATGTTTTTTCTCAGGGTCCAAAGATTGTCTGTGCCAAATTTCATCAAAATCGGTTGAGAGGTGTAGGCGGGAAAGCGTAACAGACAGACAGACAGACAGACAGAGTTACTTTCGCATTTATAATATTAAAGTAAGTATGGATTTCTAATTAGTTTAAATTCCCCTGTGGAGAAGGATCAGCATTGAGCCAAGCATTTTGTTAACGACGTAATCCTTTTAACGTACGATATGCTTGGCGACAGTGTGTGTTTAATACAAGGTTTAATTTCGATTCATTTAGTTGTGAGTATGTGGGCAGGAATTTTATTGTAACATTTTAAATAGTACCTACTTCATGAAGAATGAGTTTACTTTAGCAAATCTAAAACAGAATAAACTAATTGGTCCCTATTTTTAGCCCTTTAATTGTGTCTTTCAGCTCTTTTCCAGAAAAGATTTAATTTTTTTATGTACAGCTACAGACAACAGCGCATCAAGCTACTACAAAGATTTTTTATTGGATTTTGACTTTATAGCTAAAGCATTAACTTTCTAGGTTGATCAGGATAATCTGACAGTATCAGATAGCTTGACCTGCTGTCATCCGTACATTATATTTTCATAGATTTATTCACAAGGTAATATTAATATATTTAAAAAATTCACTTAGAGAATCCCGCCTGTGGAGACCATCAACTACGAATAAATACTCCTGTAAAGTGGGTGCGTTTACAATCATATAAGACTCGCATGGTGGGCAGGTGGGGGCCAATGTCTTCATTGACTAATCGGGGACGGTAGTTTGAGTAGCGGAAGCCAGTTGCAAAGTCAAGAAAATTACAC
Source organism: Sesamia nonagrioides (assembly GCA_017933935.1). Lineage (NCBI taxonomy): Eukaryota > Metazoa > Arthropoda > Insecta > Lepidoptera > Noctuidae > Sesamia > Sesamia nonagrioides. The sequence continues at coordinate 46,132 of JADWQK010000109.1, forward strand.
TAACAATTATATTAAAACCAAAAGCTAACAATACCATCACTTTGATATTCCTCCATTGGCTCAATACCATCATCCAGTCCGTCACTAACAGCTGGTAATTCTTCTTTGATAGCAGAATTTCCTGTTTCACATTCATCATCTAAACTTATGTGGAATACCGGCGAAGTAATAAGCCCACTACAAAACTCTAATCGGGCTTGATTTATTAAAGGATTGAGCTGTGAAAAGAAAAAGAAAGATCAGAAGGTTGTGTGTTGAAATCAAGTCAGGGTCACCAGTATAGTAAAGTTATGAGCAACAGGGTGTAGAGCTCCCTCATCCTACATAGAAAAGAGAGGTTCCTCCAACCAGACGGGTGTTGTGTCTGGTGTCAACACTAACTTGATGTCGCGTAGTTGTCTGTGTGCTTGTTACACGGTAAACTCTGTTTATGCAACGAAAGGTTTGCGTGACGTCAGTATGACGCGTATTTCGCATGTGGTGTTGTAGATACCGCTACAATTATTACAATATTGAGAAAATCAAAACGAAATGTTGAAAATCTTTGAATGTGAAAATTACATAAGACAATCAACCAAAACACCCGCCCTTCGCCACTTCCTAGTGCTTTTGCTGGGAAGAAGAGAGGAACGAACTTCTCAGCAGGAGAGCTGTCTCATCATCATCATTCTCCTGCCCTTATCCCAATTTATTTGGGGTCGGCGCAACATGTCTTTTTCTTCCATGCATCCCTATCAGAAACCATCTCGGCAGTCACCCCCTTCTTAGCCATATCATCCTTCACACATTCCATCCATCGTTTCTTTGGTCTTCCCTTACTCTTATAGCCATCAACATTCATAATTAAGACTCTCCTCAGTTCTCCGTAACACATGCCCGTACCATGACAACCGATTTCCACACAACTTTTCAGCTACCGATGCCACTTTCAGACTTCCTCTTATGTACTCATTTCTTATTCTATCCATTCGTGTAACACCACACATCCCTCTTAGCATTCTCATCTCGGCTGCATGCAATTGCCTTTCATTCATCCCTTTCGTAGCCCAACATTCTGATCCATACAAGACAGCAGGTCGGATCATGGTTTTATATATTTTCCCCTTAAGTTTAAGAGCTGTCTGTTCAGTTGAAAAAGAAATAAACAAACAACTTTATACAATACTATGTATGTAAACTGAATAACATAACAAGACACAGAAAATAAAATTATTTACCTTATGACAACTAGCCATGCCACTACACATACTAGCTAAGTACATATGTAACTTATTATTGTACAAAATACTTAGTAAATTATGTACAAATTCTTAATAATTGTATGTCTAATATTGTATGTATAATAATCTTATGCTTATATTTGACAAAAGCTTTTATATTGCTATGCAACATGCAATGGTTTAAATGCCAAACACTATGACGAGCTTGAGAGGAATCACTTTCACATTATACTGAAGTTATAAATTATAAGACTTGAATAAATGGCTGTTAAAGAATATCTTACCTCATATTTGTCACTCATATTCTGAGCAAAAAGCTCTTCAGCTTTCAGACATTGTCCGAGTAATCGGTCACATTGTTCTAATTTAGCAAAGCAGAAGACACAAGCAAGCAGCGGTCTATTATCTTCAGTTACAAACTGCAACAACATTTGTCATGTATGTATTTTGATTTTATTATTTATTTATCATTTATACAAAAGAATAAGGATTATTCATATTAAACAGCTACCAAATATCATTAAGGTATAAACTTGTGCTTTCATGAGTCTGTCTCAATATCCAACTATACAGTGGAGCATTTTATATGTATGCATTATTGTAGATACAACTTATAACCTCTTTAGGTCTTTAACACATTCGTTGCCACCAACACACCATATGCGTTTAGCAAGATTTGAACGTCATGCCACCAACGACCCATTTGCGTTGACTGCACTATGTAAAGTTTTCTGCTTTTACAACAAAATTAAAGAAATATATTTAAATATTTGGCAACATTCACGTCTAGAAACAATTTTGAAATATAGTACCACTGTCGGTTTTTCGTTTGGGTTGTTATTCTTGTCTCAGTAAAGAAAAAGCGGTTGGTGCTGTGAAGGTCCATTTTCTTTTAGTGATAGCTGAAGTTTTACTGGGTGTTTATATTAAATTTTTGAATTGAAAGATAAAAGTAAGCAATATTCCTAATTTTATCATTTTCGTACACAGTATCATCGTATATTTATTAAATAAAATTAGTTACACGCAAACCATGCGTTCACTGGCATAGCAGTCAAAATATTTTTTGGATAAGTTTGTGCATAACCAAATCACTCTAAAATGTATGCACGTATTTTTTAATATTTAGAGTTACATGTACTAGTATGTAAGTAATTTACTAACTATGTACTAAAAATGGATTATGCATTTTAAGTAGGTAATTATTAAATTACTTACATACTTAATATTTTGCAACCTGGGCGATATTTGATAAATGTGAAACTAAATCCACAGGATTTTTAATAAACTGTTGAGAAACATGTTGCATAATACCATCCAAGCATCAACGCAAACGGTGTGTTGAATGGCACGTACGATTTAAATTCTTTTACCACTGCCACCAACGCATATGTTGCGTTTACCATTTTTGAATGGGTTTTTCTCATTTAGGATTTTTTTATATTAAAAAACAAAGTTAATGAAGTATTTTCTATTGTAATCATTAAAAATATTAAGTGGCACCCCGGAAAAGTTTTTAAAATTTTTGTGGCAATGAATGGGTTAAATACATTACTATATATTGTAGATATGATTGTGTCTCTATTTAATGTAATCAGTAGTTTGCTCAACATTGTCTTTGTTGGCACACTGTGTATGAGGACTATTCTTAGAAACTAGCAGTTTCTAAATTAAATAAACTTAGTAACAAACTAAAGTTAGAGAAAAACCATGTGACTTAGTTAATGGACACATGTAATACAAGTCCCATATAATTTGTTAATAATGTAGCTAAGTTTGATATAATTATTTCTCAAAAACAGACTACGATTTTTCACTTACAACGAGAAACACTGGTTACAAACATAAACATTCCTTGAAATGAGAATCTTTTGAATTTAGATCAGACAGGATTGCGGTCAAGTGCTAGTTTATAATTTATAAAAAAAATGGCTTAGTGGCCCTTGTTCACTGCATGTCACAGGTGAGAATTGAACTCTTTCAGAACAAATTTGTATGGCCTACAGGTACTTGTTCCTGGTCTATTTGAGTATGTGAGTGTAAATGTTTGTAATTACACTCACAGTACAGTGGACAACATTAAAAAATAATTAAAGAGTACAAGTAGAGCTGGTGTTTTGTTTAATTGGGTAACTAAGGTCCGTATTACAGAACGTCACTCAAGTATTGATCTCTGCTTAAGCATTACTTAAAACTAGTTTCAACCAATCAAAAGGCTTGAAACGAGACTTAAGTAGAGCTTGAGTTTGAGTGACGTTCTGTAATACGCACCTAAGTCATGTAGTTTTTTGCTTAACTTTAGTTTATTATCTAAACAAATGGAGTCATTAAGAGGAGATAAGTTAACTACACAAGAAAAGACTGTTCTAGAGGTCTCATAAAGTTGATACACTGGTGCAAAACTATCCACATTATTGGTTCCTATGAACATAACTCTAAAAATAAAAACTTACTGGAATATTAGTGAGTGTCTCATATAGTTTGTGCAAGTTTCTGCTGGCCACTATATACAGGCGGACATTCTCCGCTGAACATATCCTACACATTGGTAGTCTATCCATTATTAGCTCAGAAAGTATATCAGATACGGTTTTTTTCTCTTCTTTGACATTGACAACTCAACCGACGTCGCTTATTCTGCCAGCGTCTTGTAGGGGTTGTTATTATATGAAGTAAGTAGATCTATGAGAAACGCCACTGTATTGAAAGAAACACTGAGCAAGTAATCACTGCGTTTTGAAAGAAAGATTAAAGAAAAACGTTTCTTATTAATGACACCCGGCTTGTGTTTTATTCACGTTTGGAACGTATCAGTATCAGATGGAGTCGAGTAGTATCTGTCTACGACCGCAGTAAGAAGGCGTAAGTTTGGTTTATTAATTTAATTTAATAATTATCGTACAGCAAACAAAGCAAGAAATGAAGAAATTATTAATAAATACGGACTACGGACGATTTATGACAAATTTAATGTCAACAATTTAGGGATGGGCAAAAAATGACGATATATCGGCGATTTCTTTTTCACGCGATATATCGATTTTTGATATTTATTTTCAGATATCAAAATCGATATAATTCATAATAATTCATTTATTAGTGTGATTTTTGGTAAGTACATTTTACAATGTGATCTTAATATCTAATAAATCAGTTCCTCAAAAATCTACCATAAAGGCATACACTCTTTAACAGAACTTAAAATCATGAAAAGGATTTTAATATATTTATATTTTCAAAGCTCTGCTGTATGCTCTTGCGTCTGTCACATCATGTATTTGACCAAACCGATTTGACCGAAACCGAGCCGGTTTCGACTATTCCGATATTTCTTATTATATTCTTATCCTTGTAAAATATAATTTATTTATATTTAAGTCTTAATTAATTTCAATCTTCAACAAATCAAATTTTATTGTTTGTATATATTTTAATATCAATAACATTATTTACATTTGTACATACTTAATTGAAAATAATAAAATTAGTAAATTAAATCCAATTTTTCACCTACTCATGTAAGATTCCATCTGTCAACGTCCATCCTTAGGTTTTGGGAGACGGCACGCCGCGTTCGGCTCAAATGCCGTGCTACCAGGCCCTTAACTGAAGAAAAAAGAACTACAGGTTGGCATCTTGTTTGTTATCTCATATTAAAGTCCTATGTACGTATTATAGAACGTCACTCAAAACTCAAGCTCTACATAAGTCTCGTTTCAAGCCATATGATTGGTTGAAACTAGTTTTAAGTAATGCATAAGCAGAGATCAATGCTTGAGTTTCCTTCTGTAATACGGACCATAGAGTACATTATACATAAACTAATTAATTACTAATTTACTATCGTACATCTCCCCTAAATAGTAAATTAATAAATGTTTTGGCCAGATTCCTAAATGAGAACGATTTAAAATTTTAATTGGTGTGTAGTTTGTGTGTAAATAGTCTGTATAGAGTATCAACTAGTTTAATTGTTGTCTAATGTGTCTTTTTGTTTTACTAACCCTTGTGTTTGTCCATGCAGCTACACTAACACCTTCCACCTCTGCCTACCACGAAGGGAAAAGTTCGACTGCCTGCACAGAGCAAGTAATCACTACGTTTTCTGCCTGTGCCTACTGCCTGCCTCTGTTTAGAGGCACGAAAAAAGTATCAATAATTTATGGTATCGAGTACATTTCTTTCGATACCGATACTTTTGTACTCGATACTTCTGTATTCGATACTTTTACATAACAAGTACTTTTGATCAGGTATCGTATCGAATGAAATCCGTTGCCGGTAGGTTGCCAGATTGACATTTCACTTCTTTAATTCTAACACGTTTGTTCATTTTTTATTGATTCCTGCAACTTCAATGCACTTATAAAGATTGTTTTTGAAAAGTGGAAATACCCGTCCACAGCGACAGATTTAGCTATCTGAAACTGACAAATATTGCCAGTCAACCATGAACTTTACTATGATACTTTAGCGATAAAGTTGAAAATCTAATAAATGTAGCAGCTTGATGTGCTTTCTTCTGTAGGTAACTGCCTATCGCTAAAAAAGCTGGACAAGCTTCTTTTCTTGAGCGATTACACCGAGAAGGAATGGGATATTTATAATATTTTAGATTTAAAAAATGTGGCTTTACGTACTGGTTGTTTATAATTTTCTAATATTTACGTACGGACGACAGCATGTCAAGCTACCCGAAACTGTCAAATATTCCCAATCAACCTTGAGCCATAATGCTTTAGGGATGAATAAAAAATTCTAATAAAGGAATCGGGCAGATTGTGTGTGGTAGCTTGATCTCCTTTCGTCTGTACCATTTGTTATTTTTTCATTTTTTTTTAACTGAATGTAGGTAACAGACGATACTTGCTAACATTGACAAACTAAAGTATGGCGTAGGCCCTGCCTGAGGAAAGAACTCGGTACTTTGAGGTATCGATACTTTTGTGACGATTCTTTTACGAGCACGATATTTTTTTTTTATCGATACTACTTATGTGTAGGCAACTTATTGTATTTATTAATTTATTTATATTTATACATTAAAATACTACACAAATACACTTATAGTTTACTCATTTTTGTATTGTCTAGCACACAGCCATACATAACTCATACGAATCACACGAACATTCACTATCCAACACAAATTATATAAAAACGTAATTCACGAGCATCACCGGGTGACACTCGTAGTATACAGCGGGTCGGTTATAGTTGTTGCTAATGTAGGTATACGCATATTACGTATACCCACATACCACCGCGCCAGCGCATTGACGAATTTCTTACAATGTTCCGAGACCTACCGCCAGTCGTAATTTGTGCACCTCCACGACACTCGCGTTGATTAAAATATTAAAGTAGGTGTTTTATTTACCCATTACCTACAACTGGTGACCCCGACGCAAAAAGCGGATGGATGTCTAGAAGCAGCAGCGAAGACTCCAAAAAATCGCAGGTGACCGAGCGTACACGTGAGCGTCGCCTTAGAATGGCGCAGCAACCGAACCCAGGTCCGGCGACCACATCCATGGCACCAATACAGATGAAAATACCACCTTTCTGGCCTGAAAAACCGGCGATTTGGTTTGCCCAAGTGGAAGGGCAATTTGCCGTTATGAAGGTAACGGATGAAACGGCCAAGTTCTATCATATTTTGGCCACCCTGGACAGACAATATGCCGCAGAAGTGGAGGATATTCTTACCGGCCCACCCGACTACCAAAGGTTGAAGAGCGAGCTCATAAAACGTTTATCAGTGTCTCGAGAGAATAAAGTAAAACAATTACTTATGCACGAGCAGCTTGGTACAAGGAAACCATCACAATTTTTGCGGCACCTTCAGCACCTCGCGGGCCCAGATATTCCCGAAGATTTCCTCAGAACAATCTGGAGCAGTCGCCTACCAACAGGTATGCAGTCTATTGTCGCGTCGCAATCGGCGTTGCCGCTGGATAATCTAGCCGAACTCGCCGACCGTATAAACGACATTGCGACGCCGACGCAGCAGGTCGCAGCGGCTTCATCATCACCGGTGGACGAGTTGACGCGGCAAGTGGCGGAGCTGACCCGTCAGGTGAGCGCACTCACGGCCCAGGTGAATCGGCAGTCGAGACCTCGCGAACGAAATTTACGACCGCGACATCAGCAACGGAGTGCGACACCGCACAGGTCGCAATCCAGTTATCGACGGTTCCCGATCTGCTGGTACCACTATAAACATGGCACCAAGGCAACGAAATGCATCAAGCCATGTGACTACAAGGCGGAAAACACACCGGGCAGTCAGTGATGGCGACGAACGGCTGCCTAAGTCCTACGGGTCGCCTGTTTGTTACGGACCGAAAGACAAATATGCAATTTTTAATAGACACGGGCAGTGATATTTGTGTTTACCCAGTGACCGCGCTAAGTGATCGCCACCATTGTAAAACGTCATATCAGTTAAGTGCCGCCAACGGTTCAAGTATCGATACGTATGGTTATATTCAATTAAACCTAAACATAGGATTACGTCGTGATTATCCGTGGCGTTTCGTCATTGCTGACGTCACGAAAGCTATCATAGGGGTAGATTTTTTATCACACTATCAGTTGATTGTTGATGTCAGCAAACAAAAACTCATCGATACCTTAACCACTGTTAGCACTGTAGCCACTATATATAAATTAAATTGCGATGTCCTAAGTGTAAAAATTCCGACTGTAGGTAGTAGTGAATTTCACAGAATTTTGTCCGAATATCCGGAAATAACACGCCCCGCTGGTATTCCGGGTGTCGTCAAACACAACACTGTACACTTTATTCGCACTACACCAGGACCCCCAGTGTCATGCTCACCTCGTCGTCTAGCGCCCGACAAACTCAAGATAGCAAAACAAGAATTTGAGACCATGTTAGCTAATGGCACTGCACGTCCATCTGACAGCCCATGGGCATCACCTCTTCACCTAGTTTCCAAAAAGGATAACGGTTGGCGTCCTTGTGGTGACTATAGGTTATTAAACGCAAGAACCATACCCGACCAATACCCTATTCGACACATACAAGACTTTTCACACAGTTTGTCCGGTTGTAAATATTTTTCAGTGATCGATTTAGTTAAAGCCTATAATCACATACCTGTATTTAAGGACGATATTGCAAAAACTGCAATCACTACACCTTTCGGTTTATGGGAATTTCCATTCATGGCGTTTGGTCTAAGGAACGCAGGGCAAACTTTTCAACGATTCGTTGATGAAATGACAAGGGGATTAGATTTTTGTTACCCTTACTTAGATGATTTCCTAGTATTTTCTAGAACAAGCGACGAACACAAAGACCATCTAAGGCAACTTTTCACCCGTATGACAAACTATGGCCTACTTGTTAACACCAGCAAGTGTGTCTTCGGCGCGGCACAAGTAATATTTCTGGGTTATCACATCTCAGAAGAGAGTACGAAACCTGTCGAAAGTAAGGTGAAAGCTATTGCCGACTTTCCCGTTCCTAAAACCGTTAGGGAGCTCAGACGATTCCTGGGAATGGTAAATTTTTACCGACGTTTTTTGCCCAACGCCGCACATATACAAGCCCCCTTGAACGCATTGTTGACTGGATCAGTTAAAGCTTCCCATCCCGTCTGCATTACTGGAGATTCCCTTCAAGCTTTTAAGGACTGCAAAAAGAGCCTCTGTAATGCAGCTCTGTTAGCACATCCAGACACAAACGCCAAGTTAGGACTCGTCACTGACGCCTCTGATACGGCGATAGGTGGAGTACTACAGCAGCGTAAAGACGGAGTTTGGCAACCTCTAGCATTTTTCTCGCGCAAGTTGAGTCCAGCACAGATCAAATACTCACCGTACGATCGCGAATTACTGGCAATCTACGAGAGTATTCGATACTTCCGCCACATGCTGGAGGCCACCCACTTCACCATCTACACAGATCATAAGCCGCTGTGTTATGCTTTCCATGAGAGAAAGAAGAACTGCTCTCCACGTCAGTTTAGGCAACTAGACTTCATCTCACAGTTCACAACTGATATCCACCACATCTCGGGTAAAGACAATGTTGTCGCTGATACGCTTTCCCGTATTAATGAGTTGCAGATGCCAGTTGACTTGGAGGTCATGGCCAAACTTCAGGCATCAGACCCTGACCTTGCAGCGATCCTTCAAGGTGAAACCTCTCTCAGCCTTAGGAAGATAAAAGTCCCTGGAAGTCATACTGAGCTGTTCTGCGACATAAGTACAACGACTCCAAGGCCTTTCGTGCCCGTGCAATTGCGTCAGAAAGTCTTTAACAGTTTGCATTCTCTCAGCCATCCAGGTGCGAACGCCTCAGCCAAACTGGTAGCACAGCGCTTTGTCTGGCCTCTTATGCGCAAAAATTGTCGTGAATGGTCTAAGGCATGTTTAGCATGCCAACGCACGAAGGTAAACAAGCATGTCTTGTCACCTTTAGGGACGTTCGATTTACCTTCAGCGCGTTTTAGACATGTCCACTTAGACCTGATCGGCCCATTACCGCCAGCTGGTGATTATCGATATTGCCTTACACTCGTCGATCGCTTCACGCGATGGGCGGAAGCTGTACCGATTACCGATATCACCGCCGAAACGGTAGCCAAAGCGTTTATATCATCTTGGGTGTCCCGATATGGCTGTCCTTCACAAGTTGTTACTGACCGCGGAAAGCAGTTTGAATCGGCGCTGTTTCAACAACTGTCCAAAATGATCGGTTTCGATCACCGCAGGACAACGGCATACCACCCCCAGTGCAACGGTTTGGTTGAGCGTTTCCACCGGCAGTTGAAGGCAGCAATCACCTGCCATACTGACGCAAATTGGACCGAAACATTACCTTTCGTACTACTCGGCATACGGAGTGTCTTCAAAGAAGACCTGCAAGCTTCATCGGCCGAGCTGGTTTACGGTGAGCCACTGCGCCTCCCAGGCGAATTTTTCGGCAACGACGTTACACGAATGAAGTCCTATGCCGAGAAAGTGCGACCGGTCCCGGCCCAGCACCATTCTACTCGTAGAATCTTTGTTTACAAGGATCTTGCCACATGTAGCCACGTATTTCTGAGGGAAGACATGCTACGTGGTTCACTTCAGCCTGCTTATACAGGGCCACACGAGGTACTGAAGAGGGCTGCCAAATATTTCGTAATTCTCGTCAAGGGTAAAAATCTGACAGTAAGCATAGACCGCTTGAAACCAGCCTATATATTGTCAGATGATATAACACCACCACAGCGCGTTACACAACCTCCTCAAACAACTAAAAAGTGTTAAGATGAACAGGGAAAGATTAAATTTGCTGAAACAGTTGGATATGTATTCTTTTAACTTAGAGCAAAGTAATAGGAGGTATGACATAGACATGGAGTCATTGCAATCTGAACTTGACCATCTGCAAGATAAACTTATTTCAATGACTAATAAGTATAATACCTCAGAAGACCTAATGAGAGAATATGTGTTGGCGATGAATGAGCTGGTTAACTCACAAAAAACCAACTGTGAGTGCGGCCTAACATCAGATGTGCTTACACCGGATCATTCGTTGACATCATGTAATACCACCTTGCCGCAGCCCTGTGTTGATGTCATAGTTCCTTCTGCTAATAGTGCCAATAGCCGTGAC
>JADWQK010001890.1:0-20589 GCA_017933935.1 Sesamia nonagrioides
TACATAGGTAGTTAAAATTTAAAGTATTAGGATGGCTATTTATGGCCGGTATATTGGCGCCGATAAAGTCATTGCCTAGAGCGCTCTGGACCTTTAATCCGCTACTGACGTTGGATGTCTCGCTAATACGCACAATCAGAGATAACATTACTATCATATACAATATGTAAAGAAAACCCTGTCCGATCCGTGAAGGTATTGTTAGGTATCGATAACTGATTCTACTTATAAAAAAATCCCCCTAAAATAATAAATATTATTTCGCAAAAAGAGGTAAAGCATAAGCATAAGCATGTGCGGTAAGCAACCCTTCCGCGGGCGGCCAGGGGCACGGCACGCGGCACCTGTGACGTGGTCGCGTCGCTATTCGCTCATAATAATAACGGTGTTGTCACTTTTTTAAAAATTACCAAATTTCAGGGAAATTGGAATCAATTCCCGGGAAAAAAAGATTATTTCAAAGTTCATTAGTATTGTTACTGTGATGATTATGTAAAATTTTATATGTATTATATTTGGTCAAGTTTTTACCTAACCTTTATTATCTTATAATATACAATATGTTAAGAAAACCCTGTCCGACCCGTGAAGGTATTATTAGGTATCGATAACCGATTCTACTAATGCCTACAAAACCTGACTAAACTTAAAAAACAAATTCCCCCTAAAAAATTAATAACTTAAATAAAATAAATAGGTAATTTCATGGCAACACAGGCACAGTTCATAACCTCAGTTGACCTCATGCATGTAGGTATAGGTAATTTATCCACGTTTATCGAGTCTCGAAACAAATAATGATACTTAGGCAGCTCGTGAAAAGAACTTTTTTTTTTTAAGTAAGAAGGTCGTCTGACTCTCCAAATGTATCATTTCATTCGATGAGCATAATGGCTGTGGCGGAGATGTTGTTCCATATTAATTTAAAAATTAATTTTTAAATTTCGTTCACTAATAACGATACAGGCCCAGCTGGTACCGTCGCACGAGATTAGCACGGACATGCACACAAATAAAAATCAAGTGGTGTCAAATCCGCACTGGCCACAGTTGGTCCACCCTTACCAATCCACTGCTCGCCGAACTGATAATGGAGGTTCTCACGTACCGGACAAAGATATGGTGACGCACCGTCATACTGGAGCCACATTGACCACAATCACCTGATCACAACACAGCAGTTGCTGCTACCTTCCATCAGCATGTTACATTACTCTACATTAGGAAACGACATGATCACACAATACACGAATAGTCTTCACTAGAGCGATGTTTACGCGCAACTGATAAATTTAAAGTAAAAATGATTTTTATTTTATTAAATTGTACCTACGCGGCTGGGCCTCGCGGCATCCTTTGAGTAAATAGGGATGTGTAAGTAATCAAAATATTGTTTTTCGATGGAAACAATTTACTCGTCTATTTTTGTTATTGATTTAGTATTGTAGTTTCTCATTCTCATTCTAGATTTAACATCGCATAGAATTGTTTAGAACTTTTACAAAACTTAAATTAGTTAGATACACTGCTGTAAATGAAAATCATGCCAAATTTTTAATTTCAGTTTCTGTCTCAAAATCGATGATATTGACCGTTAAAATATTTGTAAAATTTTACTAAAATTGTGTTTCATAAGTCCTTCTCGTTTCTGTTTACTAATACTTGTGTTATAATAATGTTATTAGTAATTAATCGATAAACAAACAAAAGTAATTTTAACATTGGGTAATCTGTGTTTTTAACAAATCATTCAACCAGATACAAGTTTCGATTAATAGCGATAAAAAACGTTATTGCGCAAAAATTAGTGCATCACTAGTTATTTATTTTACGTCGCCGACAAAGCTCACGCGCGACGCCGCCAAAGAAATAAATAATCTAACAAAACAATAAAAGGAAAGCCGACAATTATACCGCCTAGAATGGTGTTGTCATTTTTTTAAAAACACCAAATTTTGGGGAAGTTAGCGTAAATTCGCGGGGAAAAAAGATAGTTTCAAAATTGATTAGTATTGTTACTATGATGATTATGCAAAATTTCATTTTATTTGGTCATTTGATTGCCTAACCTTTGTTATCCTTATGGGTCGGACAGGGTTTTCTTTACATATTGTATACAATATGTAAAGATAACCCTGTCCGATCCGTGAAGGTATGGTTAGGTATCGATAACTGATTCTACTAATGCCTACAAAACCGGGGTAAACTTAAAAAAACAAATTCCCCCTAAAAAAATTAATATTATTTCGCAAAAAGAGGTAACTTAAAACATGTGCAGTGGCCATACAGGCGCGGGCGAAGAGGGGCAGGGCACGCGGCACGCGGTCGAATCGCTATTCGCTCAGAATTATACCGTCAAAAATAATGTTGTCACTTTTTAAAAATTACCAAATTTTGGGGAAGTTGGAATTAATTCGCAGGAAAAAAAGATTATTTCAAAATTCACTAGTAGGTATTGTTACTATGATGATTATGTAAAATTTCATATGTTATTTGGTCATGTGTTTACCTAACCTTTATTATCCTTACGGGTCGGACAGGGTTTTCTTAACATATTGTATAATATTTTAATGTTACCTGACTGTACTGCAACTGTGACTGTGTACCTACTATGAATGCACTAGGTGCCACTTGGCTTGTGAAACAAAACTTCCACCCATTTTAGAGCTGGAAAAATTCTACTAACATACTTATCTATAAACCATTTTCCTATCTATGCTTTCTTACAAAATGGCTATAATTAATTACCGCCAACAGTTATATCAATATTTCCAATTCACCATTGTAGTTGCCCGTACCGTGGGAGTCACTTCTTGTGTACTAATTGTCAAGATTAGCGCTCAGCGTTGTTGTATGTACGGCTTTACTAACGTTATAAACATGAAAAGAGGCTGTGTTTTTGTTTGTATGTTGTTCTTTATATACTTTAATTTCCAACTGATTAGCCTTATATGATTTAACTAGCGGTCGCCAGCGACTTCGTTCGCGTGGAGTTAATTATGTTATATAGCCTAAAGCCTTCCTGGAATAGGCTATCCAACGCAAAAATAGTTTCTAAATCGGACCAGGGCTTGTAGCCAATGTAACATCGCTTCGTAGCGAAGCGAAATCGAATACCAAACCAACCAATGGCGGGAACGATTGACCACGTGATTTATCGCGTCGCGTGGTCAATCGTTTTCGTTATTTGTTGGTTTGTTATTCGATTTCCTGCCTCACGTTAGGCAGGTGGAAACTAAAGTGTTGATAAGGGGCGAAGAATTGAAATCTGAAGACAGCACAGTATTCTTGGGTATAACTCTGGATGCTAAGCTTCAATGGGGTCCACATATAGAAAAATTGTCAAAAAAGCTAAGTTCTGCTGCATACGCAGTTAGAACAATTCGTAATTTGACTGATGTTGAGACGGCCCGTTTAGTGTACTTTGGCTATTTTCATAGCGTAATGTCGTACGGCATTCTGTTGTGGGGAAATGCCGCCGATATTCAAACAATATTTGTTTTGCAGAAACGAGCTGTTCGTGCAATTTATAAATTAAGTCCGAGACACTCTCTCAGAGAAAAATTTAAGGAGATTAATGTACTGACCGTGCCGTCTCAATATATTTATGAAAATCTTTTGTATGCTCATAAAAATATAAAATTGTTTAAAAAATACAGTGATGTCCATAATATAAATACTAGGAACAGGCACAAATTTATTTTACCTACAACAAGGCTCAAGAAAATAGGTGGCTCTTTCAGATGCCAATGTATACAATTTTACAATGGACTTCCAGAGGTGGTTCAAGATCTGAGCCTGAATAAATTCAAATCCTTCATTAAACGTAAGTTGTGTCAGAAAGCATTTTATAGTGTGAAGGATTATATTGAGGACAAAAAGGCTTGGGCTTGAGCTGCGTCCGATTTCTATGCACTGATTGTTCTCTGATTGTTCCTCTTGTAGTTTGAATATAGAGGTAATTGTTTATGATAATAATTCGAAGCCTGTATAACACACTATGTAGCCAAGCATATTGTACGTTACGGAATTGTATCGCTGACAGAGGTGTTCGGCACTTGTACAGCTACACAGGAGCTATACTTAGTATTCGGGAACACTGTTGGAACTGCTGAACCTTGGACAAAACTATCTTAGCATTGTGTAGATTAAATTTCTTAGTATTGTATAATTGCATGGCAAACGTGTGAGCACAATGTACGATTGTGCTGTAAGGCATTTTTTTGTTGGGTTAGTCTTTTTTATTGACTTGATAGTGCTCTGGCTGTTGAGAGTATGTCATGCTCACTCAAATGTCTCGCTGATGGTGGCGTGTGTGTTGGGTCATTTGGTTCCCTTCAATATGGTTGAGCTGAATGATGCTGACCCATTCGTCATGTTCGTGAACGGATGCCGTCGGAGGGGACTGGTCATCTCTTAGCTGCCACGGCGTATTTTAATTTCTGAATTGATTTTTGTATGTTTTCCATAATGGACGCTCTCGGCGTACAATTTATTTCTGCATCGTTCTCACACGGTTGATTTCAACATGAATGATGTAATCAAATATTTGTAACAATAGCTTGAAAATTTAAAGAGTGTCCATGGAGTTTCTTGCCCGTTCTTCTCCATAGGTACCTACTCTTTGGAATGGGCGACTAGCTTCATCTTATTGACTGACCGACCTTCTGACAATTCAAAAGTGCCTGTAACTGGTTTATTTGAAATAAATGCTTTGATTTTGATTTCGCTTCGCTACGAAGCGATATTACATTGGCTACAGGCCCAGTAGTTCCTGAGATTGGCGCGTTCAAACAAACAAACTCTTCAGCTTTATATATTAGTATAGATATAGATAACATTGTACATTTTCTACAATTTTCTTGACAATTGGGATTATCGACCTTCTGCCATATGTATTTAATACTTCAACATCTTTAGGACTTTAGCATTATATGTAGAGCGTAAACTATATAATATAGATCATTAGTGTCCCTGTAGAGCATAGCAAAAGGGCAGAAGAGAAAAAGTCCTGTTTTAAGAGATAATTAAGATACTCTTGAGGGAAGAAATTTCAGTTCTCATATCAAAATTAGGAGAATGCAAATACGTTACTAGTAAGTTACTTGAAGGCATGAAAGTTCTGGGTAGATACCACATCACCACAGCATATTAGGCCAATTCTTGTAATCTGTAACAGTAAAAACCTAGACGCAATCCCATCTCAGCAACACACAAAGTTAAAATCTTGCAAAAACTATGGAGAAGTTAGTGGTAATTTTAACAGATTGGGATGAGATCAAAGGAGGAACGATCTTTTCAAATTACGAGCATTACCTGTCTATAATTTTGTATCATAGGCACATTTAAAAAACTCTAATCTTTGAATATTGTAGGAACCCTTAAACATTCTCATTATATTGTAATTTTTTTGACATTATGATAATATTTGCAACTGCTTATATTATATTTAAAATTGTTTGGCACTTTATTTAGAATTCGCTTGGAATGTAACTGAATAATTCTTTAAATATTCTTTGTTTTTCTCTGTAAATGGACTGTAGAGATATTCAACAGAATGTAAATTATTTTATGATTAAATAAATGATGTTTATAATAATGATACCATGTGATCACTTTCATCTACTTTCATCTAGTTTCATGTGATCATGGCATCAGATTTTGGCAATACAATGTGAGGAAGAAACAGAAAGAAGTATGACATTACCCAAAAGGTTTGAAAAGCCATTATAATATAACTAGCGACCCGCTCCGGCTTCGCACGTGGACACATGATTTCGGTACCTAAGCCTTCCTTAAGAAACGGTGGCCCTTCAATAAAAATAATGTCTACTGTGCCGCCCATCAGTCAATATCTGACTCTGCAAGATACATCGACCTTATTGTCCATGGATACCCAGTTCCACCACCTTCAAACAGAATTAAAGCCTACCGGGGTAGCAACTTTGTTCGAAGTAATGGTCCCCCGCTCCGGCCCACTCCTTTTAGTTCAATCTATGTGTGTTTTTTTTCAATGTATATGGTTTAGAAAGAGAAACACTCAAGTAGCAGCCGGCCGGCACAGGCGCGAGCGGCACGCGAAAACAAATTCCAATAATTCAAAAAGAGATCTGCTGCTACTGAAATTACCTTTGGTATGACGTAATTTATTTGGATAAGGAATTATAATAAGGAACAAATAGTGGTTTCTGATTTCGACAGGCATTTTAATTAACGTTTCAAACAAAAAAATAGTCATAATGAAGAAACTATAGTAGGTAGACATATGGTGTCGCAGAAGTTTTGTAGGCATTTTTAAGGTCTACAATACTGTAGTACATTATTTTGACCTACCTCATAGGGTTCAGTCAGCGTTTGCAATGTAAGCACAAAAAGGTAAGTAAGATTTATTTTGCGACATGTGTTAGAAACTTCAAAATTTTTAAAAAAAATTCTCTTATATATTATGCATGTTATATACATTATAACCTTTCTGTTGAATCACTCTATCTATTAAAAAAAACCACTATCAAAATCCGTTGCGTAGTTTTAAAGATTGAATCATACAAAGCGACATAGGGAAAGTAAAAGTGACTTTGTTTTATAATATGTAGTGATATAATACGCGCGATGGCAATATTCAGAGAACGGAAGAAAATATTCGAGCAAACTCAGGTCAAGACGCTGATGTGATGTGTGATCCCGTTCTAAGAGCAGATATCTATGACAGAGAGACGACAATGGCGTTTTTTACTGCTCAATTTCCTATGCTGATCTGGGAATGACGGCGTATCGAGATACAACGATCAGTTTGTAGAACTTGTTTGATTGTAAAAGGAATTAAATGATAATAAAGTAATTGTTCATTGGAGCCCAGTAGAACAAAGAGAATATTTGTAACTGGAGAAAGAAAACCACATAAGTGAATACTAATTAGTTAAAGAATGCGCGAGTCGTAATTGTTGGAGTATATTATCTTGCAGGAATCAATCAATCGACAATTAGTGCCAATAAGTTTGCCCTCAGACTAAAAGGAGGTACCAAACTGGAGGGAAAAGTACATGATGATAAGTGTTTAGAATTGAATTAAGCGGCAGGATTTAAGATAATTGAAATCCTGCCGTTCGGAAAACCTTACTAATATTATAAATGGGAATGTGAGTTTCTTTGTTTTTTGTTTGTTCCACTTGCACGCCTTATCTACTGAACCGATTGCTTTGAAATTTTGCAGACGCAAAGTTAGAAGTCCGCATTAAATAATAGGGTATTTTTATCCCGGAAAAATTGATATTCCCGAGGGAAATCTAAAAAGCGCGATATAACCGAACTCGACGCGGGCGAAGCCGCGGTCGGAAAGCTAGTGAACTATAAATATGAAAAAATGGTTCAGTAACGTATGTCTAACAGCATTATAAATCTACAAAACTAACGTTGTGGGGAACCAGTGACCGTCAAACAATACCTCAAGAGGGTCATTACTGGGCTCGGTTACAAGGCTTATATTAAGAAGGTTCCTCTCTCTAGAACATACCTAGACTTTATGTAACACGGAGGCTCTATCCGGGCTTATTTTTTACCCTCATATTGCATGTACCGATTTTCATCAAAATAAATTGAGGTCAAAGCAGGCAAAACCTCTCAAATGACAATTTTACTATCGCGTGGCTACAAAAACTATATACTCGTATGTATGGTATATACCACCATCTTCAGATACAAGCTAGAAAGCAAAATAAGAGTTTTCTCACAAAAACTGTTGACATATATTCGTCACTGTGAAGAGTTTCCCATGTTTACAAGAACTTCGTAACATTATAATTGATAATTTCCTATCATTGTCATCTTCGAAACTATGAACCTTTCTTTTTCTAACAATTTGTTGGCGAATAAATTAAATGTAATTTTTTATTAATACTGAATTTCCCACTGCCACTTAAGTTTAGCGATTCGCAGAGCTTTGTCGGTGACTTTGGTTCTTCTGCGGATCTCCTCATTTCTGATTCGATCATGCAAATAGCTCTTTCCATTGCCCTTTGTGTGACTCTGAGCCTTCGTATGAGGCCCATTGTGAGCGACCACGTTTCAGTTCCGTAAGTCATCACTGGCAACACACACTGGTCAAAGATTTTAGTCTTGAGACACTGTGGTATCATCGACGACGAGAAGATGTAGCGTAGCTTCCCGAACGCTGCCCAGCCGAGCTGGATTCGACGAGACACCTCTTTCTCGAAGTTGGACCTACCTAGTTGGACTGTTTGTCCCAGGTATCCAGGTGTCCCACTCGTCAACAACTTCGAGTGCAGAGCAACCAACTAGAATTGGAGTGGGTGCGACATGAGAGTTCGACATGATCTTCGTCTTATCCATGTTCATCTTTAGATCCACTTGTTGGGAAGCTCTGCATTGCTCGTAGAACCGATGGCCGATGGGGCAGTAAGGTTCTGGAGTGGCGGCCACGTACTGGAAGATGCAGCGTAGTGAGGCCCCCAACAAGGTGGACCGATGACCTGGTGACGGTCGCGGGAAGCCAATGGATGCGGGCAGGACAAGACCGGTCAGCGTGGAAAGCCTTGGGGGAGGCCTTTGTCCAGCAGTGGACATCTATAGGCTGAAGAAGAAGAAGACTGAATTTCCATTTATACAGGCAAATCCGCGGAAATTAAAACCCCAAACAAAGTAGATGCCATATAAAAATCACATCAGACGAGAGTATATGGAAACTGAATCTCTGTCAGTGTGGCGTTAGAATGAAATTTAATTTAGGTAACTCACGGGAGGGATCTCTGGGCTTTAGTCCGGCAGGGACGTATTACGTGTTGGTGTTTCTATCAACGCAGACATGGGGCAAGCAAGTTGGCATCGAAAAAACTTTGAGATACAATTCTGCGATTGTCTAGTTAAAAATGATCACCATCATCATTATCATCAGCCTCTACTCATCCAATGCTGGACATAGGCCTCCTCCATGGCACGCCAACAAGCTCGATCCTGAGCAGTGTTCCGCTAGCCACTACCAGCCACCTTTTTGATGTCGTCGCTCTATCTCGCCCAAGGGCGTCCTACGCTACGTTTGCCGAGACGCGGTCACCACTCGAGCACTCGTTTACCCCAACGGTTGTCGGTCCTGCGGCATATGTACCAGCGCATTGCCACTTTAGCTTGCTAATTCTCTCAGCTATGTCAATGATCAGATAGATTGAACTTAAAGTTTAACAACATTTCCATTCTATTCAATTTTTATTTATGACAAGTGGAGCCGATGTCGATTATTCTGACAATGTCTAAAGTAGATTGGAGAAGCAAGAGTGTACCTAAACAATAACAATAATAATAAAAGCAAAAACTTACGATGTTACATTGGACCTTTTTATATCTTGTGAGTTTATTGGAGAATTGAAACAAACAAAAAGATAAAAATACATAACAACATTAATTTATTAGCCAGTAAAAGTAATGACACGATACAGAATACAGAGGGAAACATTTGTCAATTTCAAATAAAGAACAAGAAGGGACACAGGCGCCACAGGTTGACACAGAAAGGAACTAAATGTTTCGTTTAGTTTTTTTTTTTTTATTAATTATAAATTAGTGCTTGACTGCAATCCAGCCTAATGGCAAGCAGTGATGCAATCGTTGATGGTAAAGCGCACTAGTTTATTAAGCCTATTCACTTAAAAAACTAAGGAATAAGAAGGAAGACGGCAGTTGAGCGAGGTGATGCAATGTTAAACCCAAGACCAACACGACCAAACGAAGCTGTGCTAGAGGGAGATTGATCTGGTGACTCTCCACGACCAAACTCCTGACACAACAACATTTGGCGCCTCGTACCCGCCACACATCGTAACACAACTGCTCAGACCCGTCCTCCGTACGGCTTCACCAGACATAATGCCGGAACACGACGAATCGCTTGGCGGCAAGACTTTGTCTGGTGGGTGGTAAACTGGTAACTTCGACCGGCAGCCGATGTTATGGCCTACCACCGAGAAAAATACTTGTCAATTTACGTTTACTCTTTTAACATTACATAATTATAAGGTGGAGTTAATTTCTTTGCACCAGTTTTGTGTGAAGTCTTCTTAGAGTGTCGTCTAGTCATGACTAGCGTCCATTTCTAGTAACGTGCAGATAACAAGACACGTAGTAGATAATAATAAGTGTGTCAATATTTATGGAACAGCGCCACATATACACTCTAAAACGGAGTTATCTATGTATTGAATATCTTCATTGAACATTCAAATACCCTTACAGATTGCTCTTTTGTATATAAAGTATAAACAAGCGCTTGACCGCAATCGTTGATGGTAAAGCGTACTAGTTTATTAAGAGCCTATTCACTCTAGCCTTGAAGACACTCAAATTGTAGTCCAATAGAAACACCGCTGCTGGAAATTTGTTCCAGTCCCTCGATGTACGCGGTATGAAAGAAGAGGCGAAACGCTTCGTCCGAATCGTAGTGGTGTTAACGACGTAAGGGTGGAAACTCGCCGTGCGACGGGTCGTCCGATGCTGGAACGGATATGGGGAACTAAATCATGCAATTCTTTCGCATACTCACCAAAATGAATCTTATAGAATACCGAAAGGCTGGCTACTCCACGCCTGTGCTCTGGGCTTTGGAGACCGTTTTGAATTAAATTCGGGTCGCCAATCAGCCTCTTCGCTCTTAACCTATTACGCTCGCAAATTAATGATACATGTGCTTTGTATCATATTTAAAATTAGCTTTTGAGGTTATATCTTTCGAATACTGCAAAAATATTAAAACTATCATAGAGCTAAGTAATGATAAAAGTGCATCAAATGCCCTTTAAACGCTTACAAAAGAAATGCAATACAACCGTATCTACTAATTAATTATGTTCACAATACAATGCGCTATTATATCCGGAACTTGTCCGTTTCTTCTGTTAATGCACCGTTTAATTGATGGGTAGCAATTACCTGTCATTACGATAAATCGCCTTGTTAATGGCGTTAGGTAATGTATATTATTTTGATTGTAATATGTCTGAACTCCGTCCCCTTATTACGAAACATGGATTTTATATAGACTAGGATTATACCACCTAATTGTTTAATGAATTATGCCCTTAAATTCGTGGGCGAACCAAGGCGGGGGCAGGGGGAGGCAGTTGCCCCCTCGCAGAATATATATGAACGCCCCTATTACTAAAGAAAGTATAAACGAGGACTTCTCTCTAACTTTTAAATAAACCATGCAGTAGACATTAACAAATTCATCATCATCATCATCATCATCTCAGCGTTTATCCCGGTTGCATCCGGAGCTTTCGCGTTGGAGCCCGGCGTCCGCTTTCCTGCACATTCTCATCCATTTCGCACGATCTTTAGCATCCTGTGGTAAGAGCTTGTTGGCACGCATATCATCTCTTACAACGTCAAGCCAGCACTTCTTTGGTCTACCCCGCTTGTTCTGGCCCGGCGGAGGCGCCATGGTAAGACATTTGTTACCCACGTATCATGCCGGATTGCGCAAGACGTGGCCGTACCAGCGTAGGCGACTCTCTTGCAGTTTGTCTGCAATGCCACGGACACGAAGACTGCCCCGGATGCGGGAGTTCTTGATGCAGTCTTTCCGCGTAACTCTACACATCCACCACAGCATATTCATCTGACACGCAGCTCCTGCTTGTTTCGCTCAAGCACAGGCCACGCCACACTGCCATACAGGAGAACAGGATAGACACTAACAAATTGTACGGTGTAATTGCCAAAAAACCGCGTGCGACTACAGCGCACAAAAATTACCTATTTTAAAAATTTGACTTGCCCCCCTAGGCCTGTTTTGCCTTCCGCTAGGACAGACTTGACTTCCTAGACCAGAAGCTGGGTACGCCCATGCCTTTAATCATTATAGAAATTCAGTTCTTTTTATAAAAATGACAGCTTGTCATTTTTCTTTTTAAGAACTTTCACTAAATTTCAAAAATGTCCGAAATTCAAATACCGATGCAAAGGTTAAGTCTGGAATTAAAGTAAGATCTCGTTCGTTTTCTAATAAGGTTCTAGGTATATGATATCATCATCATCATAATTATCATCAGCCTCTACTCGTCCACTGCTGGACATAGTCCTCTTCCATGGCACGCTAACAAGCTCGATCCTGAGCAGTTCTCCGCCAGCCACTACCAGCCACCTTTTTGATGTCGTCGCTCCACCTCGCCCAAGGGCGTCCTACGCTACGTTTGCTGATATATTAAAACAGAATTTATGGTAGGTATTGTTCCCAAACCAAGAAATTAGAAAGTTTTTCCAGCTATTTTTCATTCCCCTCATTTCTTCTTTCTGATCGCCAGCTTACTGGAGAAAATTGTCACTTCAGTTTCAAGTTGTCAACTGTCATTGTCCATCTGTCACGATCATTGGTCTGGTGAAGTGCTGCGCTGATGGGTGTCTCGACTTGTCCGGATATGTGAGTATGTGGATCTTGTGCTTGTGCATGTGTTGTGTGGGCTGAGCGATGGCCGCTATGCATGGATGTAATGCATAAGTAGTCCCCTTTTGTGTTTTAGTTCTTTTTTAACCGACTTAAAAAAAAGGAGGTTATAAATTCGATCTGTATGTATGTAAGCCAAATTTCAAGTGTATTTAGGTATGTATGTATGTTTTTATGTTTGTGCGCGCATATTTCCGGAACTACAAGACCGATTTTTTTTTTTTTTTTTTTGATTTCTGTGTATTGTTCAACTTAGGGAATAAGTAATTTAGTAAGATTTATCAAAATCGGTTCAGTAGTTTTTGAGATAGGGTTTTTTTAGTATTGATGAGAACTTATTCTAAGATGGATTATGGCTGCCACTACAGTTGGTTTTTTTTACAAAAAAGTAGAAACCGACTTCGAAAAACATTGAAAGGAAAAATAATTTTACTTTTGTCATGGCTTAGAAGTCGGTGGCGACCTAAACAACAGTAACCTCGAGACATTTTTTGCAAAAAGTTTTTATTAAACTTTTTTTCCTGATCCGGCCACCGCTTTAGGCTTTGGGTTTTAAGTGTTATGGCCTCCATTTTTCCAACCAATCATCATTAGATATCCTTGTTGTTACTATAAATGCTGATTCGGTGCCTGAAGCATCTCACGATACTCGTAATGTCCTTCCAAAGCGAAAGCAAATGAACACGTAATAAGGTCGGAGCCACTGTAAGTCCATCAGAGGGAGTATAACAGTGATTTTCGCAACACCTCACTGAATATTCAATTTTATTTACAAAGACCCCGTGTATAACAAACTGACATACATACAATTTTCATGGAAAACGTCCTTAGACATCACACCTCTTTATCTCACTTACAAGAGTTTCCACAAGAGTGAGCAGGAAAGAAAGAGGATGAAGCGTCAAAGAAATCCCGGTTTTATCCCGGGATTCAGAGGGGCAGTTGAGTGGACAGCTAGAGTGAACTGTTAATTCGTTGCTATTGTGGGATTTAAGCTCTCTTAAATAATTGATGGACTGTGAGAACGTTAATTGGAATGAAATTTTCAAAAAGAGGTCATCAAATATTTGAGATGGATTTATAATGTGAATTGTGCGAAAATATGATACTACATACCAGAGATTTTTACAATTTAGTATATATCTAATCAAATCATCACGTATTTCGAGTAACACTGACAATTAATACACACATAGTCACATTACACATAGAACACTCAATCAAAAATATCAATACATTCAACCAAAAAATATCAATACATTCAACCAAAACATATCAATACATTCAACCAAAAAAAAATATGGGTAGGTACTATCATGGGTTATCATTTGACAGCCTCCCTGGCGTAGCGGTAGCGAATGCGGCCGCTGCGCAAGGAGGCGCGGGTTCCAGACCCGCGCATTGAAAATATTTGTATGCATGAATATGAATATTTACACTGGTCTGGTCGTGCCTCAGAAAGCACGTTAAGCCATTGGTTCTGGTTGCCATACGAACATCTAATGGCAGTCGTTATGGGTTGTTGGAGCCCTCAAAAGTCCAACAATTGTTCTAACTGCAATGCTTTATTATCGCCTTAGGGTTGTGGAGTTCAGACGGCAGTGGCTTCACGGAAAATATCGAAGTTTAGCCAAAATTAGCAGTTAAACTGGTAAAGCGAAACCCAGACTCCAAAGCTGAAAAAGCTTCGGATGCGACTGGGATTAACGCTGAGATGAGGATGACTATCATGGGTTATCAAGCTCTAGGTACAAGTTATAGGAACAAATGTAAGCTAAGCAACATTGATTAATTAACTCCTGCTCCTATAACTTGCATTATTATTATTTTAAACTTTATTGCTCAAAAGATTACAGAGATTTTGCATTGGATTTATAGTTATTATTCTGTTGACAATAGTAATTTGCAAACGTACGAATTTTGGTAAGGTGAGGGAAAAGTTTACCTTTCCATTATTTTTGACATGAAGACTGCTTTGTCAACCATCAAACTATGAGGTTAGAAAACCCGAAAGTTAATCTTACAAAAATTTAGACAAAGTGTAATCCTTATGATGGCGGATGATACAAACACATCATCATCATTTTCTCGGTGGTAGGCCATAACATCAGCTGCCTGCGTTACCACCTACCAGACAGTCTTGCCGCCAAACGATTCATCGTATTGATGGTGTCATTTTAATGAAATAACACCATGTACCGATTTCCTATTTACGATTTTCTTTTCTGTCCTTTTCTCATTAAGAAAAGGACAGAAAATAAATTATTAGGTTAGTCCTGTCACATTAAGATATTCCATAGACAGTTTAGACCATAGATCTAAATCTGACATCCTAAGATGTCATTGCTAATCTATGGTTTAGACGCGATTATAAACATGGCGTCTTAAAATACGTCAGCCGTGGACTAATTTGACAGAACCAAACTGACATTAATCTTCTGTCCTTTTCTTAAAGAAATGAAATAAGATGCATTAAACGTAAATATAGTTTAGTTTGGGAACAACAGAATCAACATCATTGTCATTCTTCTTCTTCTCAGCCTATAGAAGTCCACTGCTGGACAAAGGCCTCCCCCAAGGCTTCGCCATAATCCCTACGTTTGACGGGCGGGTTGGGGATCGCGCGTAATTTGATATTTCACAGGAGAAGCGCTGCTGCCCGCTTCCCTGGTGAGAGTTCCCTTAGTCGCCTCTTACAACACCCACGGGAGGATATGGGTTAGTACTATTATATGCCCGGTACCACACGGGCAATGACCGGTAGCACACGGGCATCATTGTCCTATTGAAGGGTAAGAAAACAAAAAAAATAGTAAACGCTTAACAGTATTAATAATACCTGTGCCAATTGAAAGCAATTAATAACAGTTATAAATGGCAATACGCAACAAAAAACCGTACGATTAAACGCGACAAGTCATATCAACCCTAACTGCCAACAGTTTGAAACAAACGCTCGTTGTGTGGCGTACTAATGCGCTATTGTTTAACAAATACTCTGTGACGTCACCAAACACTGGAAAAAGACAGGTCGCAAGACAGTTACAGAATGTCAACAGGCAGGCTGTGGGGGTGGGTTAGGGCGCGGGTTGACTTGCGCGAGCGTTTCAATGACCGGGCGTTTAAAGTAATACGGGGTGTAATCTGCAATCGGAACTTGTTTGTAAAAAAATGGAATAGTAATTATGGAAAAGTTACTTTGACTCCTAATTAATAAAGTTCAGCGTAGGATTTCTCGGTGGTAGGCAACAACATCAGCCGCCGGCATAAGTTACCACCCACCACACAAAGTCTTGCCGCCAAGCGATTCGTCGTGTTCCGGCATGATGTCTGGTGAAGCCGTACGGTGGACGGGTCTGGCAGTTGTGTTGCGATGTGTGCCGGGTACGATGTGTCTAATGTTGTTGTGTCGGGAGTTTGGTCGTGGAGGGTCTCCAGATCATCCTCTGGCGTAGCATCGTTGGTCGTGTTGTTGGGTTAAACATTGCACCACCTCGCTCAACTGCCGTCTTCCTTCCTATTCACTCAGTTTTTTTTGAGTGAATAGGCTTAATAAGCTAGTGCACTTTACCATCAACGATTGCATCACTGCTTACCATCAGGCGGGATTGCAGTCAAGCACTAGTTTATAAGTATTAAAAAAAAAAAAAAGGTTTTATACCTTTTTTAATGATTTACGTCATTTTGAAATCAACTTAATTTTATTGAAATAAAGCTCATACCTACCTATTTGTTTAAATAGATGTTTAAAAAAAAAAAACAACAAACTATTTGGTGTGATATGTAGCACTATGCACTTTCTCTATAGGTAGTCAGTTGAGACCTGCAGCGTAATTGTGTAACGCATTATCAGTAGCAATGGATTTCATTTTGACAGTTCAACAATATTCATTGCGTTATTTACGTTGTTGAGCAGCACATTTTTGAACATAGGGAGTAATGGATTAGCAATAAGCTTGAAAATGATTCCAACTGCTAGTAATAGTGTGTTACGCAATTAGAGTGCGGCCTATTTAGAAACGCGCTTTTTTTATTAAAAAATAAAAGAAACCCTTAGGTAACTATATGCTCTAAACACCGGTATATAAAGTGGTGACTTATCTGATCATTAGGTCAGACTTCCAGCCATCTGACTACCTATAAAGATTGCCAAAGGTCTACGAATGACAGCAGGCACACAGTTATACCAACTTTTTCTTTTAATTTTAACAACCCTTATAAAAAAGAACATGCTTTTAAAAAATATCAAACGAAAATAAAAAATTATGGCACAAAGCGCCTCAAGCTTTTTTAAAAATTATTTTTAACTTTTTAGTTTGATATTTTTTTAATTTTTTTAAAGCATGTTTTTTTAGTTTTATAAACTATATTTATTTTCAACTTTTTAGTTCGATATTCTATTTTTAATAAAAACGAACGTACGAACGTATTGAAAACGGTGGGACATTTTACAGTAATGAGCCGCTCACTCGTAGTCCAAAGAGTTAGAGACGGACAAACAAACCAACAAGCAAGCAAGCAAACAAGCAAGCAAACATACAAGTGAAGCTAATAAAAAGCATGTAAAAAAAGGATTGTGTTTCTATGAACTCGGTAAAAGTGAAACTTTTTCACATTATAGATATTTAACTAAAAATGAGTAATAGTCTATACACTGCACGGTCAGCTGCTGCAAACTTTAGGCGCCGCCATATTGCCCTTGGCTACTCTGACGAACATCTTTCACTTTAACCCTACTCCGCCAACCGTCACGCGACATGCAACACACAGACGAAAAAGTTTGAATTTTTTTTGTCTCGGTGGTGAGCCATAACATCGGCTGCCGGCAGAAGTTACCACCCACCAGACAAAGTCTTGCCGCCAAGCGATTCGTCGTGTTCCGGCATGATGTCTGGTGAAGCCGTACGGAGGACGGGTCCCAGCAGTTGTGTTGCGATGTGTGCCGAGTACGATGCGTCAAATGTTGTTGTGTCGGAAGTTTGGTCGTGGAGGGTCTCCACATCAATCTCCCTCTGGCGCACCATCGTTGGTAATGTTGTTGGGTTTAACATTGCATCATCTCGCACAACTGCCGTCTTCCTATTCACTAAGATTTTTTAAGTGAATGGGCTTAATAAACTAGCGCGCTTTACCAGCAACAATTACATTACTGCTTACCATCAGGCGGGATTGCAGTCAAGCGCTAGTTTATAATTATTAAAAAAAAAAGAATTGATGAAATAAAATTTTCGCTTTTACTTTTAATACTTGCCTCACATGCTCGCGTGGAACACTTTCATCCTTACAGTGTACCAACAGGGGAACAGCAAGAGGGGTGCCATTGTCTTAACACGAACACTTCACTAAATGGAGTGCGTGCTTTTTAATGCACCGATGTGCACTTCACCGCCTTTGGGAATTCGATGGTTTAGTGTCGAGGAGTGTTTTGGAAGTAAATATAGCTATCAATTAATTATGATGTGTGTGTTTAGCGTAAGCGAGGCAAAAGGAATATTTGTAGATCTAAAAAAGAAAAGCTGTTGATTCTGTAACAATTTCGCGGTGTAAACTTGGGTGAAGTGAGAGTGGAGTGACTTATATTCTTCTACTTATTCAGGCCATAGACGTCCACTGCTGGACAAAGGACTCCCGCAAGGCTTTCCACGACGACGACTGGTCTTGTGCTGCCCGCATTAATTAGCTTCCCGCGAACTTAACCAGGTCATCGGTCCACCTTGTTGGAGGCGCTACGCTGCGTCTTCCGGTACATGGCGGCCACTGTAGGACCTTACTGCTCCATCAGCTATCGGTTCTACGAGCAATGTGTCCCATCCACTGCCAGTGATTTAACAACCAACACTTCATGTCATTTCAGTCATTCCAACAAATACTTGGGGAGAAGAAGTCAGTTTATGACATGTTTCTCGGTGGTAGGCAACAACATCAGCCGCCGGCATAAGTTACCACTTACCACCCACCAGACAAAGTCTTGCCGCCAAGCGATTCGACGTGTTCCGGCATGATGTCTGGTGTAGCCGTACGGAGGACGGGTCTGAGCAGTTGTGTTGCGATGTGTACCGGGTACGATGTGCCTAATGTTGTTGTGTCGGGGGTTTGGTCGTGGAGGGTCTCCAGATCATCCTCTGGCGTAGCATCGTTGGTCGTGTTGTTGGGTTAAACATTGCACCACCTCGCTCAACTGCCGTCTTCCTTCCTATTCACTCAGTTTTTTTTGAGTGAATAGGCTTAATAAGCTAGTGCGCTTTACCATCAACGATTGCATCACTACTTACCATCAGGCGGGTTTGCAGTCAAGCACTAGTTTATTACTAATAAAAAAAAAATGCTTAATTACTTTATTAACGCCCTCTCGTTCGGTCCAGTTTGCATCCGCGCGGCTTTCGTGTTGGAGCCCGGAGTCCGCTTTCTACTCATTCCTCCGTGATTTTGGCATCGTGTAGTAAAAGCTTGTTGGCACGCATGACATCTCTTACAACTTCAAGCCGGCATTCCTTTGGTCTATCCCTTGTTCCGACCCAGCAGGCACCATGGCACGATATTGTTGCCCGTAACGTAACAACACGCCGGTTTCGTAAGGTAGCAGCCGTACTATCAATCAACCGTACCAATCAATTTTTCCCTAAGTTCAAAACTTAATGTGTGATTATTTGAAAAGTAATTCAATGGGAATTCTCGGTAAAGATAACGAACTGTTTATTTTTCCTTGTGAAACATGTTTACCTCCATTTTAAACCTAAATTAAATTTTGTATTAATAACCTAATTATTTTTTAGCGCACATGTTCTTTTTGCATTTGTATTTAATGTACACTAACGTCTATGATACAGGCTCGGCCCTAGTTTAGACGTTAGGGCTCACTGATTGTTTGTAACGTAATTCCTTTAATATATTTCGTAGGTTATAATTTGTAATTTCTTTTCAATAAAACATTTATATTTTATTTTATTATTTTACTAGCGTAGGCGACCCTCCTGCAGCTTGTCTGCTGTGTCACGGACACGAAGGCTGCCACGGATGCGTGATAAGTTTATGTCCTTTACCTATGTCCTTTATTTATAAATTATATTTTTAAATTGAATATAAAAAGTACAGAAACATTTACAAAATCAAGATCGTCATTGAACTTAGGATTTTTATTGTGCTCGATCGCAATCCCGCTTATAAGTAAGTAATCATTCAATCGTTGATTGTAAAGCGCGCTAGTTTATTAAGAGCCTATTCACTCAAAAAAGCTGAGTGAATAGGAAGGAAGACGGCAGTTGAGCGAAGTGATACAATGTTAAATCCAACAACACAACCAACGATGCTGCGCTAGAGGGAGATGGATTCGGAGACCCTCCTCGACCAAACTCGCAATACAACAACATTTGGCGCATCGTACTCGGCACACATCGCCACACAAGTGCTCAGACCCGTCCTCCGTATGGCTGGTAATTTATATCTTTCATCAATATTCATCTGTGGTCCATCAAAAATACCCGTTTTTATTTAAATAACTAAGGAATTTTCTCATTATATAAAGAAGACTTTGCAAATCGTTTCATTAAACCTAGTTTAATTTGCAATATAATTCTATCTCTTTTAACCACAGGTGGGTTAATTACATTCTGCTTTCATACTTACAACATCTCACGGGCAGGCCAATATTTTCTTATCCAGAGTCCATGCTTGCCACGGCTATACCGCAGACAATAAAAACACGGATATTTGGTGTATCCAATTTGTTTTCCCAATAAGAAGTCTTGAGCTAGAGCTTAAGACTGATTTGTGTAGACACAAATGCTCCGTTTGTGCAATCTATACTAATATATAAAGCTGAAGAGTTTGTTTGAATGTTTGTTTGTTCGCGCTAATCTCGGATACTACTGGTCCGATTTTTATTTGTGTGCATGTCCGCGCTAATCTCGTGCGACGGTGCCAAGCCTGTATCGTTCCTAATGAACGAAATATGGAACATCTCCGCCACAGCCATTGTGCTCATCCAATGAAATGATACATTCGGAGAGTCAGACGACCTTCCTACTTAAAAAAAATTCTTTTCTCGAGCTGCCTAAGTATCATTGTTTCTTTCGAGAGTCGATAAACGTGAACAAGCTACCTATACCTACAAGCATGAGGTCAACTGCGGTCATGACCTGTGC
>JADWQK010001824.1:0-33133 GCA_017933935.1 Sesamia nonagrioides
AATACCTGTGTGTTTGTGGAACTTGCCGAGTGACACCTGGGCAGGTACCAGGTGAGAAAGGCAACTAAAAATTGGAGTTATTTTACTTAAATTCTGATGGCTGATATTTATATATATTATGTAGAATATTATACTAAACTAGTATCATAAAGTGTCAGACATTTTTCATGGACCAAAACTTTTGTCAGACGCTTTAAAGCTCCATAAAAAATAAATGAACTTTACTTATTTTCACATGTCTGACTTTTACATATGTTACTGAGGTAACTACTACAAAGTTATATTTCATCAGTCAGACAAATTTGACTGACCAAACATCCCTTAAGACAAAAATTATTCGACTGGGAGTGCGAGCGCGTAAGCACTATGCATGCATTGAACAGCGAGTGAGATGTCCATAGCAACTCGGTTCCCCTTCATAAACTTACCATATGCTCCACTCTACTGTGTGTGTGTATGTGCCTAGTACGTGTCACGTAGTAGTATAGAGTTTAGATCCGTAAAGAGCACATGTTTTTTTTGTTTATGCCGTGTATTTTTTTACCAGGGTTCGAAGGATATATATCAATTGATATATTTCATGATATATATCCGATATAAATATCAAACCATTTTTTGTGATATATATCAAAATTTATAGTATGTTGCATCTAAGTGCTTTTACCGACGCGCTGCTGGCATATTCTATAGGGTTCTGCAATCAATAGTAATAGTGTAACGTAAAAGAGCCAAAATAATTTTCAATTCTATCATCTGCAAACATCCCTACTCCTTAAAAGTGAAGTGTAGTGTTAATCCTTTAGGAATGTCAACAGGCGATTTGACAGTTCTAGCTGACTAGAAAAAGACTAATTTGTTATTTGATTATAACTCGACTAAGTACAAATATTAGGATTTTTAAGATATTTTAATTTTGTTTCCCTAATATGTATAGACTTTGTTTTCTCAGAAAAAGATAGTTATTTTTAGTTGATTTTGGTGAACTATAAGATTTTATGTTTATTTTGTTAAATAAAAACTAAAAATATGTTGTTTTTATATTGTAATAAATTCATAATAATAAACTGTCATGTACCTGTGGCAATCGTATAGGTAGTAATAAGATAATAAAATGGCAGTCTTAAAAAATGGATATAAATATCGGATATATATCCGATTTTGGATATATATCGGATATACCTATGTATATCATAAATATCCGATATTTTGAATTTATATTCGTATATATATATAATCGAACGATATATATTCGAACCCTGTTTTTTACTCATATTAAGTAATTTGTGATAGTGAAAAAACCATGGAAGACGGAAAAAGACGCACTCCCAGTCGAATAATTTTTGTCTTAAGGGATGTTTGGTCAGTCAAATTTGTCTGACTGATGAAATATAACTTTGTAGTAGTTACCTCAGTAACATATGTAAAAGTCAGACATGTGAAAATAAGTAAAGTTCATTTATTTTTTATGGAGCTTTAAAGCGTCTGACAAAAATTTTGGTCCATGAAAAGTGTCTGACACTTTATGATACTAGTTTAGTATAATATTATACATAATATATATAAATATCAGCCATCAGAATTTAAGTAAAATAACTCTAATTTTTAGTTACCTTTCTCACCTGGTACCTGCCCAGGTGTCACTCGGCAAGTTCCACAAACACACAGGTATTCTAAGTACATGAGGCACTACTACGAACCTAAGGTTTCATCCATGTGAAAATAAGTTACGTCTGATCGCTCTGGGATCTTGGACTAATATTTTTGTCTCCGTCATCATCATCATTTCAGCTGAAAGACATCTACTGCTGGACATAGGCCTCCCCAAGGATCTCTACGATGACCGGTCCTACCCCTCTTTGTTTGAACACGCTAATCTCAGGAACTACTGGTCCGATTTGAAAAAATCTTTTTGTGTTGGATAGCCCATTAATCCAGGAAGACGAAAACTAAATAATAATACGCTGTAACCAATAGGAGCAGAGCATATAAATAAACGCGGACATAGTCGCGCGCGGCCGCTAGTCCTGCTATAATCCTACACCAACTAAGGATTTCCCTTATAGCTACATATAGGAAAACCCTTATTGCTTTAAACATAGTGTAAATAGGGATAATCGTTTGTTGATGTCGTATAACATTAAAAACTTCTAACAGATCTCTCCGAGTTAGTGTCGGCCTCTCGTATGCCTTCCAAAGGTCAGCGACCCCGGGGTTCTGGGAAACGCCATAGACGTTAACTATATTAGGAGAGTTGGTATTTTTCTCGATTACAAACTTCATCCGATGGAAAAAGTTGTACAGTTCAATGAATAGACAATTAAATTGTACACTATCACATCCACATATTTATTTAATTTATTTATTTATTAAATATGGCACAACAAAGACATATTTACAATGATAATAATAATAAAAAGTTAAAAAACTAAAACCCAACTACGACAAAAAACGACGCTGAAAAAGTATAAAACAAGATTTTCAGAATACTGAACTGAACAAAGTTGCTAATGTAGTTGCAAGTAAATGGACACAGTAGACTCTACCAAGATGCCTTCGCTGTAATTTGATAATAATGTCATACAATACTATTCTGAAGTATGCAATATTCAATATGTAGAGATAAATTTTCAAGTTTGGAAAGGCGTAGTCACACGTTACATATACCTACCTACCGAAGCACCTTGACAACGTGTGACTACGCCTTTCCAAACATAAAAATTTATCTCTACATAGTGAATATCGCTAGAAGCTATGAACGAAAAGATGTGAATTCTAAGCAACCAGCCCATGAATACAGGTAAAGTCACAAGCAAATGCTAGCAATATATATATATATATATATATTTATATATATATATATATATATATATATATGCACGAAAAGATGTGAATTCTAAGCAACCAGCCCATAAATACAGGTAAAGTCACAAGCAAATGCTAGCAATATATATATATATTCAAAATGTACAAGTAAAGCGCTTTCAAATGATACCAAACACGGCATATTTATCTTAACTTTATTTTTTTACTCTGTATGTTTTGTCCGCTAGAGGGCGCCACAGTAGATTTTGTGAAAACCCATATAGCCTATAACTAGCGGACAATTAAGACGCTTCTAATGATATGTCATTTGTCTAATTCTGATAAGTAGTTTAGAAGTTACGAGAAAACAGATACACATACCTACATACATAAAACATACATACATAGCCTGTCAAAATCATAACCCTCCTTTTGCTTTGCCGGAGTCGGGTAAAAAGCAATCACAGGTCTTCAGTTCTGTGTAAATACATCACTTACAGGCACGCACAAGATTCACAATAACAGATGACCACATCTTTATTCATAACCATGTTGTTTTCCGTGAAATATAGATTACTAGCTGTTGCCCGCGACTCCATCCGCGTGGACTTCGGTTTATAGCGCGTGGTGGTTCCCGTAAATTAAAAAGAGATTAGTTGATATAAAATAAGCGCCTGTTAAAATAATGGGGGCAATGTGTACGTCCGCGTTAGCTGCCGTTTTCGCAACAGTTTTTGTTACTGCTCTGCCCCTATTGGTCATAGCGGGATGTTTTATAGCCTATGTCCTTTCTCAGGCTCTAGACTATCTGTGTACCAAATTTCACTACAATCGGTTCAGTAGTTTTGGCGTGAAAGCCAGACAGACAGACAGAGATACTTTCGCATTTATAATATTAGTATGGATGTATTTATGAAATATGGCACACCAATGACATATTTACAATGATAATAACAAAAACCAATGACAGGTCTTCAGTTCTGTGTTAATACATCACATATAGGAAGTACAACATTCACAATAAGAGATAACCACACCTTTATTCTTAAGCATGTTGTTTTCCGTGTAATATAGATTACTAGCAGCCGCCAGCGACTTCGTTCGCGTGGAATTAATTATGCTCCGCTCCTATTGGTCGCAGCGTGACGTTATATAGCCTTAAGCCTTCCTGGATTAATGGGCTATCCAACGCAAAAAGAATTTTTCAAATCGGACCAATATTTTCCGAGATTAGCGCGAACAAACAAAAATACAAACAAACTCTTCAGCTTTATATATTAAGTATAGATTACGATATACAATACACAAACGGTCACCACTAAATTATCAAACCAAAATAATATTAATTTCATTAAACTTTTAATTATTAAAACGAGGAATAATATTTCCATTGCTAATTTAAATAACACTATTTCGAAAGCAATAACTAGTAAACTAATTAGGTCATGACCGTGGCTCCTAAAAGCCAGAATTTGCAAATATCGAGTTAATTTAATCGATATGTCACTAACAGCAAATTTGTTACTATCGAGTCATTAATTGGATTTACTTAACTTTGTAAGAGGTTCCTTACCAAATGATAACAGCTGTAGCAAGGGTCATCTGATAGTAAAGTTATGCTTGTTGTGGTCTATCTATACTAATACTAGCGGCCGCCAGCAACTTCGTTCGCGTGGTTTAGTTATGCTCCGCTCCTATTGGTCGCAGCGTGATGTTATATAATGCCTAAAGCCTTTCTGGATTAATGGGCCATTCAACGCAAAAAGAATTTTTCAAATCGAACCAGTAATTCCTGGGATTAATGCGTTCAAACTAACAAACAAACTCTCCAGCTTTATATAATAGTATAAAGCTGATATATACTAATATATAAAGCTGAAGAGTTTGTTTGTTTGTTTGAACGCACTAATCTCAGGAACTGATTTGAAAAAATATTTTTGCATTGGATAGCCTATTCATCTAGGAAGGCTTTAGGCTATACAACGTGTAACAAAAAGGGTATATACATACCAAGGGCATGGCATCTTTAGATGATATCAAATGATATCGGAAGGGTTTCAACTCAAAATAAAATACTCAAAAAATTGGTACCAAATATTCGGTTTTGTGTGTTTCTTAAAATAAAATCATAACAAACGTGGCAGCACGCTACATATGTTAATAACTACTCGTTACCCGTCACGTTACTTGAATCGTCACGTTACCAAAATCCGATAAATGTCTTCAATATCTCTGTGCGACTAGTATGATAGTAGCCTATCACAGGCGGTGTTTTTCTTCATAACTTCCTAACATAAAGAGATAGAATTAAAAAACCCTTCCAATATAGTTTGATATCATGTAAAGATGCCATGCCTTTGTTATGTATATACCCTTTATGTTACACGTTGTATAACATCACGGTGCGACTAATAGGTCCGATTTTAAAAATTATTTTTGCATTGAATAACCTATTCATCAAGGAAGGCTTTAGGTTATATAACATAACGCTGCGACCAATAGGAGCCGGGCATAAAAAATAACTTCACGCGAACAAAGTCGCGGCCGTCCGCGACTT
This sequence comes from Sesamia nonagrioides, assembly GCA_017933935.1. Taxonomy (NCBI): domain Eukaryota; kingdom Metazoa; phylum Arthropoda; class Insecta; order Lepidoptera; family Noctuidae; genus Sesamia; species Sesamia nonagrioides. The sequence continues at coordinate 5,360 of JADWQK010001824.1, forward strand.
TGTTCGCGTGAAGTGATTTTTAGGGAGTGGGAGGGGGGGGTGGGGGTTTTTTTTTTTCTAGGGGCCGTCCCCTAGTATACATATAAAGCTGAAGAGTTTGTTTGTATGTTTGAACGCACTAATCTCAGGAACTTCTGGTCCAGTTTGAAAAATTCTTTTTGCATCGGATAGCCTATTAATCCAGGAAGGCTTTAGGCTATATAAGATTACGCTGCGACTAACAGGAGCGGAGCATAACTAACATCACGGGAACGAAGTCGCTGATGGCCGCTAGTGAATTAATAAGTGATCATTCCTTACATGGGATCCAAATAATGTACATGTGAAATGTCGACTAAAGTCATATTTATTTAACAAAGCTTACTATAACATTAGTCATTTCTGACAGAAGCATTTATATTGACATAGCTTTTGATGCATTGTTATTTATTTTTTCTCGTGCTGATATTTATTTTAGCTTTGTAATGCCATTATATTTATATATTATTGACATAAAATTTATAATTAAAATTATTATTGTTCATAATATTTGCACGCCATGTTTGCACTAGGTGGCAAACATGTCTGATCTTATTTATTTTTTATGTTATCCTACATGCATTTATATTCTTCTATGTACACACATTTTTTGAGCAAATAAAATTATCTTTATCTATATTGAGACACCTTCGTGCGCTGAAAAGCATCTTAAGCTCTTAGTCACGCAGTCATACCAAGGGATATCGTGTAACTCACTTACTAAGTTGTATTGCTTAGATATGCAGTCGCTCCATCTTGGTGTTAAGCTACATGGGGTTAAGAATGATTAGACTGGAAAGTTGACCATATAAAACCCTTGGTACCTTTTTTTTGGAGGCTGTGGTAATGCATTTACGCACCGTACCCCGAAGGGCGTGTGTGGGACTCGCCCAGACGAAGCCGGGAATACCCACTAAACCCACAGCGGCCCAAACACATCGCCTGAGTGGCGGGGTCATGGAAAATGGCAGAGCCTGTCTACCAATACCCCGCCGGCGATTCCCGCCAAAAGGCGGGCCCACAATGGTCCCCCCATAAGGAGGGGCCGGACTGGGTACGTCTTCTAGTGCGAGAAGGCGCAGCAGCCAAGGGTTTTTTAGCGAGGTGTCCTTCCTCTTAGCCCCACTCGTTTGCCCGGAGGCAAACGGGGCCCCCAGCTCCTCTCAATGAGGTGACCGGGTTGCCCGACGGTGACCCGGAGTTCGGGTCACGTCAGTCACCTGGAGTGGTAGCCGACCCGCCGCACATGTGACCGCCGAAGCGGTCCCCACTTCTGGTTTTGGTCCGCGCCGGTAAACCGGTAACCCCCATATCTGGGGGCCGTTCCCCTACCCGCCACCTGGGGACGCGTCCGATGGCAGGCCAGAAACTGCGCACGGAAAACCCTTGGTACCTACATTAACACCTATCAGCAACTTTCTAAAGAATTTAATGTTATTGTATGAAGTTACTTTTTCAAACGAATACGATATTAAGTTAAGCCACGAACATACTAGGGGACAAATGTGCCAGGACAAGTATCGGCGACATGTCAAGCGAAGCCGGCCGATTTCGCCTGACAAATACAAAATACAAATATTTATTGGGCCGTTTTTTGGCCCACACATTTTTTAATTTTTATGTACATCAGTAATGCATTACAATAGGTACAATAGGTTTATCTCTGTCCCCTAAACTAGGCTAGACCTGTATCTTAGGGTTCAGTTTCCTGCTATAGGGTATGCTATATAATGCAATTTTGGCAGATATGCCAGTGGACTAGCTAGTTCTTGAATTTTGACCTTGTGTCAAACTTTAAAAATATGAGAGTGAGACGGTGAAGAATGAAATTGTATGTAGTAAGAGTAAGTGTTTGATGATTATGTATATTTAGAAAGTGTTTGTGGTGTGTAGTGAATTATGGTAGAGTGGGTGTATTGTATGTGTGAATACTTAGCGCTGATGTAAAAACAAAGTGGATATCTTTATATATATAATTCTGCTGTACGTGTGTATGTCATTGAACTCCTCCTAAACGGTTTGACTGATTTAAATGTTTTTTTCTGTATGCGTTTGAGTGGCGCCCTGGATGGTTTAGATTCACAAATCAGCCCGGCAGATGGCGCTGATTGCTTGAAAAAGCATGTGATCTCGAAAAGGGCCCTAACGATTTAGCTAAAATTTTATATGTGGAGGTTTTCGGGGACGAGAAATCGATCTAGCTCAGTCTTATGTCTGTGGAAGCGCATGTTTTCGAGTTTTCTCTTTCGCAATATTTCACGCATAATATGGACGCTAATTTCGCGCAGTTTGACATTGCGGCTGTGCCGTAATTGATAGTGGTATGGTTCTACTCGCGATGGCTGGTGTTCCTCGGTTCAAATCCAGGCAGACTCAAGTATTTTTTTATTTTTTTTTTGTTTTTAGACAAGTTCATAGCTTTTTTTTTTGTTTTTGGAGTCACTTAAAAAGAAAATTGTACATAAGAACTAAAAGAAAAAAATAAATATTTTAAATTTTTTATTTAACTTTAGGAGACTGAAACAAGAGCTCTAGGGGTAGAGGGAGGTGTGCTAGCTTTGTTACAAAATGTAGATGACAATGCTTTCCGTGGGCGTATTTCTTAATCTGCTGTACGTGTGTATGCCACTAAAGTCCTCCTAAACCGCTGGTCCGATTTGAATGAATTTTTTTATGCGTTTAGGTGACGCCCTGGATTGTTTAGATTCACAAATCAGCCCGGCAGATGGCACTGCAGTCGGTATCTATGTTCATCATCATCATCATCATCCCAGCGTTAATCCCAGTCGCGTCCGAAGCCTTTTTCAGCTTTGGAGTCTGGGGTTCGATTTACGAGTCCAACAGCTGATATGGCTAAACTTCGACATTTTCCGTGAAGCGACTGCCGTCTGACCTCCACAACCCGAAGGCGATATCGAAGCATTGCAGTTACACCAATTGTTGTACTTTTGAGGCCTCCAACAACCCATAACGACTGCCACTAGATGATCGTATAGCAACCGGGACTTACGGCTTAACGTGCTTTCCGAGGCACGACCAGACCAGTGCAAATATAAATATACATATTAATAAATAATTAATATATATATATTTTTTTTTTACACATTCATGCATACAAATACTTGCACTGTGCGGGGATCGAACGCGCGCCACCTTGCGCAGCGGCCGCGTCCGCTACCGCTACGCCACGGAGGCTGTCACAGTGTATCAGTCGGTATCTATGTTATTTATCCCTTACGGCTGGATCGATTTGAATGAATTTTTGTTTATGCATTTAAGTGGGGGCCTGGAAAATTTACATTCACAAAAAAACAATTCGGCAGATGGCGCTGTAGTCGGTATTTAGGTTATTTATCTATACTGCAACTAAACGGGTGGACCGATTTGAACGATTTTTTTTTTTAATTTGGTACAATTTAATTTTTATCATACCTAGACTATATTAATCACTCTGGCAACATATAGTAATTAATCAAACATCACAGCCGAACCCGGCTTACTGATGATGCCTTGACTTGGCTCGCCGAACTTGACGGCGTGGCGGGAGGCCTCGGTGACTCGGACAAGTCTGGCTGAACCAGAATATTGCCGATGTTGCGCTCCTGACTTTTTTCTACCTCATTCAAATCGTTTAGTTCTTCGGCAGTTAAATTAAGATCTGAAAATGTTATTCCCTCAGAAGATGATGGTGACATTGTTGAGATGTATTTCCGTTTTAACAAGTAGTTGCTTCACTCGATTTTTTTGTTCCTTAGCCCTACTAATTCGTATTATTCGGCTCAAATTGTGACCGCATTTGATGCAAAACTTGAAGGTTTCAGCGGTTATTGTAAAACATTCGTTGCATCTTAACAAGTATTTTTTGCAATTATTGATTATAACGAATTGTTTTCGAAAAATTGATGTTATGTCAAAATCATCATTCTCCTGCCCTTATCCCAATTTATTTGGGGTCGGCGCAACATGTCTTTTTCTTCCATGCATCCCTATCAGAAACCATCTCGGCAGTCACCCCCTTCTTAGCCATATCATCCTTCACACATTCCATCCATCGTTTTTTCGTCTTCCCCTACTCTTATAGCCATCAACATTCATAATTAAGACTCTCCTCACTACATTCTCCTCAGTTCTCCGTAACACATGCCCGTACCATGACAACCGATTTCCACACAACTTTTCAGCTACCGGTGCCACTTTCAGACTTAAAGAATCAAAATTGTTTATTTCAAATTACCAACAGTTGATACTTTTGAATATAATAATACTATGTGTGTACATATATTTAACAAATTACCAATTGCACTAAAAGAAACAAATGGCAGACTATTTAAAATGAAATTGTATGACTGGCTGAATGAAAATGTTTTATATACGGTTAAGGAATTTTTGGACCATAAATTGTAACATTTTATCATAATATTGCATGCTTAATTTTAAGCAAAACATGAGCTCATGTCATATTTTAAAAGCTTTGTATACCATGTTTTTCGCAAATAAATATTATTATTATTATAGTCAATGTCGGTCAGTCCAAGAAAAGTGAAGCTAAATTGCACCTTCCAAAGCGTAGATCCCTATGAAGAAGAACGTGCAAGAGACTCCATGGACACTCTTTTAAAATCATAATATGGATTACATGTCTTCGTTACATTTTTCTGTTGCTTCTATCATGTGAGCACTATGTGTAATTATAAAAATCAATGAAAAGAAAGAAAATTAATTAAGCCCACTGGCAGCTAAGAGATGACCAGTCTCCACGGACGGCCCCCGTTCACGAGCATGACGCGCGCATCAGCCCCACTTAGCTCAACCATTTTGAAGGGAACCAAATGACCCAACAACACTTGCTACTGAATAATAATAATATTATTGATCTTTCGTTTCATACTTTTTAATACCCTAATCGCTTGAAATATCATATGCAGGACAACGTCTGCCGGGTCCGCTAGTTTATTATATTATGTAAGTTAAAATTTATTCCGTTCCGTGATAGTCCTGTTTAAGCAGTCATTCAATTAATGTACGTTTTAGTTTAAACCTTGGGAGACCGAGAATGTTTAGTTTTTTTTTTGGACTTTATTATAAACTAGCGGCCGCCAGCCACTTCGTTCGCGTAGAGTTAGTTATGCTCCGCTCCTATTGGTCGGAACGTGATGTTATATAGCCTAAAGCCTTCCTGGATTAATGGGCTATCCAACGCAAAAAGAATTTTTCAAATCGGACCAGGAGTTCCTGAGATTAGCGCGCACAAACAAACAAACAAACTCTTCAGCTTTATATATTAGTATAGATGTACGTACTTATTACGTAGAATTGGTGTTTTGCAAGTTTCGTTTTATGTTTGGTGCTGGGAATTATATGATTACGTTTTTTGGTGTCGGGGGGAACCAAACCGCGATGTGTCCCAAGAATTAATTGAAGCACAAATAAAACGCTGAAAAACTAAACTGTTAAAACTTTACAGTCCGTTTAAAGTTGCGCTGTTGGATATCTACGACGTTCTTTGACATATGGCGACAAACTTATGTCCGCAGTGACGTCAGATGAATTTGTACGACTTCGCGAACTTTCGCCTGACATGTCTGGTGACATCACGCGACTTATGTCCGTAGCAACGTAATCGCCAGATACGTCGTGTTACCAGACATATCGAGCGAAGTCCGGCAACGTCGCGCTACCTCATTTGACGTCGCTGGCGACCCGTGTCGCGCGATGTTGCCAGACATGTCGGCCGAAGTCTGGCAACGTCGTGCTACTTCACCCAAAGTCGCTGGCGATACCTGTTGCGGGACATTTGTCCCCTAGTGTGCCCGTGGTTTTAATAACCACGTAGCAAATGCTACGGCGTAGCACGTGCCTACGTAATTCGTAGCGGAAAATTAAATTAGCTGCGGGCAATAATGCAATTCTGCGCTCAATATGGGACACTACATTTTATTAAATCAAATTCTCATTTATTTCAGTATTTGTCTAATGTTGTCCTTAGGAACAGACATGATAATTAAAAATTTCTGTATTCACTGCGCTAAAACAAATCTTATGAGTAAGATTGTCTTACTAATATTATAAATCGGAGTGTGAGTTTGTTTGTTTGTTCCGCTTTCACGCCGTAACTACTGAACTGATTGCTTTAAAATTTTGCAGTCGTAAAGTCAGTAGTCCGGATTAAATAATGGGGTACTTTTTATCCCGGAAAAATTTGACATTCCCGAGGGAAATCTAAAAAGCCGATATAACCGAATTCCGTGCGGGCAAAGCCGCAGGCGGAAAGCTAGTATTTAATAAATTACCCAAATCACAAAAACCATTCAATATACTTGCTCTTAAAAGTAAATTGAAGAGTTTATGAAAGAGTGTGATGAAGATGTTAAATTTTTTTTACATGTCTTTGTACATAAGCTTGGTATGGTATTTTTGGTATCATATTTAGAACTGAAACAATTTTTTTTTTCATCAAACACATAGTAATATATACATATGTAGTAGTTATAGTAAGTAGTTTTCTTTTAATACCTCGTAAATCGTAAACGGCTTATTACCGCGTAATCTTTTATACAAATAACTTAAATCCTTTAATTTTATAAATCAATAGTACGGAACCCTTTGTGCGTGAGTCCGACATGCACTTGGCCGATTTTTTAAATATAATTTGTAGTGCTAGGTCTTACTTGACCACACTACCGCCTGATTGTAAGCAGTGATTCAACCGTTGATGGTAAAGCGCGATAATTTATTAAGAGCTAATAAGCTCTAGCCTTGACAGCCTCCGTGGCGTAGCGGTAGCGGACGCGGCTGCTGCGCAAGGTGGCGCGGGTTCGATCCCCGCACAGTGCAAATATTTGTATGCATGAATATGAATATTTGCACTGGTCTGGTCGTGCCTCGGTAAGCACGTTAAGCCGTTGGTCCCGGTTGCCATACGAACATCTAGTGGCAGTCGTTACGTGTTGTTGGAGCCCTCAAAAGTCCAACCATTGGTCTAACTGCAATGTTTCGATGTCGCCTTCGGGTTGTGGAGGTGAGACGGCAGTCGCTTCACGGAAAATGTCGAAGTTCAGCCATAATTCAGCAGTTGGACTGGTAAAGCGGACCCCAGACTCCTAAGCTGAAAAGGCTTCGGATGCGACTGGGATTAACGCTGGGATGATGAAGCTCTAGCCTTTAAGACACAGAGGGAAACACCGCCTCGGGCAAATAGTGTCCGTACAATAACAAAGTCTAATCTTTTGTCCCATTGTGTCACTATGCGATCTACTGAGCAAGGAATTTTACACCGAACCTTAAATGGCAGGGTCGCCATGTAAGGACGGGACTTGGAGGAATCTGTTGGAGGTTGTATACCTACCTTGGCAACCAACATATGATGCGCTGTCTGTTGTTATGACAGAACTATAAAATAAATGGTGTGAAGCTGATACGGTCTATAATTTAGTAAATAATATAAGTACTCGGGGAATGCGCCAATGCTGGATACGTTAATTTTTAACAGGTTATGGTTCCCATTCCGTACCTGAGTAAATATTATTAAAAGTGATCGTAAAAAATATTTCCTTTATAATACTGATTGTCACGTTGTTGACATTAAAAAAAAAATACTGTCAAAAAGTGAAAAAATGTGTGATGAAAATTCTGTTTCTGGTTCCTATTGCGGAATTAAAAAACTGCTAGGAGCGAATGATTTTACATCGTGGAAATTCTTTGTGAAAAACCTCCTCGAATCCAAAAACTTGTGGGATGTTGTGGAAACAGAAAATATCAGTGATTTACAAAAAGACAGTGATAGGAAGGCACGATCAACTATATGTCTGCTTATTGAGCCTACATGTTTTGCGCACGTGTACCAAGCAAAAACCGCACGCGAGGTATGGCAAAACTTGTGCCGAGCCTACGAGGATCAAGGCTGGGGCAGGCCAATTTTGCTGCAACGTAAACTATGGCAGTGTCGTTTGGAAAATTATTCAAGTATGGAAAAATACATCTGCGATATAGTACACCTGGCACAGCAGCTTAATGATATAGACGCAAAAGTATCAGACGATTGGCTTATTTCGATACTATTGGCTGGCTTAATGAGCGAATACAACCCGTTCGTGATGGCCATCGATAATAGTGGAAAAGAGGTAACAATAGAGCAAATAAAGACCAAATTACTACAAGAAGGCAACAGACAAGCCGAAGTGTGTAATGGGGCTGGTGAGCAAGCTTTTACCACTCAAAACAGGAAGAGCAACAACAACACTGCTCGGAAACCAGCGACAAATGCGACAAATGTTTCAAGTGTCACAAATTTGGACACAAAGCATCAGAATGCAAAGGCAACAAGAAAACTGCGAATATTTGCATGGGTACTGCCGATACCCTAAATAAAAACGCCTGGTATGTTGATAGTGGCTGTTCTACCCACATGACGAATGATGCGAACAAACTAGTGCAATATAAGGCACAGAAAGGCGACTGTAAGATAAAAGTTGCTAGTGGTGATGAGATATCAGTAGTTGGAAAGGGCAATGCAGCACCGATTGTGAGTAAAAATGAGAAACTCAAATTGAATAATGTCCTGCATGTTCCCGAATTGTCGATGAACCTAATCTCAGTGAGTGATCTCGTAAGAGACGAGTACAAAGTTGAGTTTGACAAGCATGGATGTTTGATTAAAGATAAAAATGACCGCAAAGTTGCCACTTGCAAAGAAGTTGGTGGAATTTTCAAGCTGATTGAAAACAGCAATATTGTGGTTAATTTAACAACATCGAATGAAGTTTTGTCGAATTTATGGCACAGGAGACTAGCTCATCTAGGACAAAAGTACATGATCACCCTGAAAAACATGGTATCTGGAATAGAATTCAATACTACGGACAAAATTACGGTGTTCCTCAAGGAACCGTTTTGGGGCCACTATTTTTTATATTGTATATAAATGACTTACCCAATGCCACGGATAATCCTGTAACTCTTTTTGCGGATGACAGTACAGTAACTGTTAAGTGTAAAGATCTAAGTACTTATGAAGATGACATAAACAACACATTGAACTCAGTCATGAATTGGCTTAATATCAATAACCTTAAAGCCAACTTAAGCAAAACTAAATTAATGTACTTTAGACAACGTTTACCGGCACCAAATAACCTAAATATAAATTATAACATGCAAAAAATAGAGGAAGTAGACAATTATAAATTTCTAGGCCTATATATTGATGACAAAATGACCTGGAAGCCACATATTCAACAACTATGCAAACGCGTTAGTAAATCTGCCTATGCTCTACATACACTTGCATATAAAATAAATTCCGGTGCCCTTATAATTGCGTATCATGGGCTGGTGGCATCTGTTCTCAGATATGGCATAATTTTTTGGGGGAATTCCACCGACAAAGATATTGCCTTTAAAGCGCAGAAACGTTGCATTCGAGCTATGTTTGGTTTAAAGTCAACAGAGAGCTGTCTGCCTTTCTTTAAGAAGCACAACATTCTACCACTACCCTCACTATATGTATTTGAAGTAGCGGCTTTCGTTAAACAAAATCCTCACTTGTTTACTTTAGTATCTGTAGCTCTCAATCGGACCCAAAGGGACGAAAGTCGTTTGTGTATTCCAAGAACGAATACTGCCTTAATGTATAAAAGTCTATTTCACATGGCACCAGTTATATATAATAAATTACCGAAAGAGCTAAAAAAATTGCCTGTAAATTCATTTAAAGTAAAACTAAGAAGTATGTTGTGTCAAAAATGTTATTATAGTGTATCGGACTTTTTATTGGACAAATCTTGACATTGTATAATTGTAATTTTTTTTTTTTTCTTTGACTTTGTATTATTTAAGTCCAAATTATTTTGACATATATTTGATCAATTGTTTTGACTTCATTATGATAACATTATGGGATTTGCTTATTTGACCATGTTGTATTTAAATCAGAATGGTTTTGACGTTAACTTAAAAATTATTATGACTTTTTGACTTTAATTATCCCTATTATAATGTAATCTGTATAATGTAATTTTATTATTTTATTTTTTGTATTTGTATGCCTATAATAGGCTGATCATAGCGCACTTTATCCTCAAATATGAATACCTAACCACTGTACCTATGTATCACAAATAAAATATTTCTGACTTTCTGACTTTCTGACTTTCTGAAAATTGAGCCGTGTGTTCCATGTATAAATGGAAAGAGATGCAAAAGTCCATTCAAAAAACAAGGCACTCGAGCAAATGATTTATTGGAGATTGTGCACACAGATTTGTGCGGCCCAATGGAAGAGCCATCTTTTGCTGGTTCGCTGTATATGCTTTTATTTATTGATGATTTCTCGCGAAAGACGCACGTCTATTTCTTAAAAAACAAAAGTCAATGTCTCAACAAGTTCCGTGAGTATAAGGCGGAAGTAGAAAATGAGACTGGCAAGATGATCAAGTGCTTGAGATCGGATAATGGCAAAGAATTTTGCAACGATGCCTTCGACAAGCATTTGAAGTTAGCTGGTATAAAACATCAAAAGACAGTTCCATACACACCGGAGCAGAATGGCGTGGCTGAGAGAGCGAATAGAACAATCATTGAGAAAGCGCGAACATTACTTTTTGAAGCCAATTTGGGCAAAAGATTTTGGGCAGAAGCAGTCGGAACAGTTGTATACTTGAAAAACCTAAGCCCAACGAAGGCTGTCACTGGAAAAGTACCACAGGAACTCTGGTCTGGTAAGAAAATAGATCTGAGTCATCTGAGAGTATTCGGATGTTTGGCATACGCTCTGAAACCAAAACAAAAGAGAAAGAAGCTAGACACGAAAACTGAAGCTCTAATATTTGTTGGCTACTGCGAGACCACGAAAGGTTACAAACTGGTAGAACCAAAGACTGGAAAATTTTCAGTTGTGAGAGACATCCAATTTTTAGAAAATGTTTTTGACGATGGTTTTGACGTGTTGGAGACGATACGAAAGTGACGAAGAACTCAGTCGTTCCTATTTCAACAGAGGAGGAACGTGTTAAACCTGAGGTTGCATGTGAGGAAATTCACAGTGTTAGTGAAGGAAGCAATGAAGACGTTTTTGAAGAAACTATTGATGAAATAAGACAGGAAGCTCAAGAAGCAAGTACCAATCCTATATTACAATCTGAAAACAACGATTGTGAAAACCCGCCCAGATATAACTTACGTCCAAGGAATAATGTGGACTACAGATGCACATGTGCGAAAGCCGAAGCTGAAAGAAAAGCTATCGCAGATATTGATGGCGATCCAACCACAATGGATGAGGCAATGTCAAGGCCTGATCGTGAGCTATGGCAGAAGGTCATGAACGATGAGCTCAACTCGTTGAAGGAGAACCAAACGTGGACGTTAGTTAATCTACCGTGCGATAAGAAACCTATACAGAACAAATGGGTATTCAAAATCAAGCGAGATAGTGATGGTAACATATTGAAATACAAGGCGAGGTTGGTAGCTAAAGGATCTGCACAGGTACGTGGAATTGATTATAATGAAACCTATTCTCCCGTCGTGAGGCACTCTACGCTTCGCTTGTTATTCTCACTAGCTGCAGAATACGAGTGGACCATTGACCAGTGGGATGTTACCACTGCTTTCCTGTACGGAAAATTAAAGGAAGACATTTACATGCTTCAGCCAGAGGGCGCTATAGCCGAAGGTCAGGAAAACAAAGTTTGTAAATTACAACGGTCATTATATGGATTGAAGCAAACCTCTAATGCTTGGTTTAGCGAATTAGATAAGGAGATGCTTAATTTAGGTTTTATACAATCAAAGATAGAGGCCTGTTTATATCAAAAGATAATAGGTCAAGATAGGATAGTGGTAGTTATCTATGTTGATGATATATTTGTATTATGTCCTCCAAAGCAGGATAAAGAGAAGCAAGCTTTGAAAAACGGGCTGCTCAAAAAAGTGAAAGACTTAGGCGAAGCTAGGCACGTAATAGGTATGAGGTTACGACGAGATAAGAGAACTACTATGTCCTAAATGTATTGAAGGAATTTAAAATGTCAGACTGCAAACCAGTCAATACCCCAATGGAGGTAGGCATCAAGCTAGAAAAAGCTGAGCCTGGTTGTAGGTTGCTGTACCAAAGTTTGATAGGATGTCTGAATTATCTGGCTCAAACTACTAGGCCTGATATAGCACATGCTGTCAGTTTACTGTCTCAATTCAATTCGTGCTATGATGAGACCCACTTCAATTGTGCTAAACGGGTGTTGCGATACATAAAGGGGTAACTTAGAGATGCGCGGGTACGTTGACGCTGATTGGGGGGGATCATTCGATCGAAAGTCCTTCACAGGAATGCTTTTTACATTAGGCGATAATTTAATAGTATGGGAGAGTCGCAAGCAGCGATGTGTAGCATTGTCTTCGACTGAGGCAGAATACATAGGACTCAGTCAGGCTGCTAAAGAAGCAATTTACTTGCGAGGTTTGTTGTCTAGTTTGACTAAAAATGCTTGCGACAAACCAACGATTATTTTTAACGATAATCAGTCAGCACATAAAATATCGCAAAATAAAATGAACCATAATAGAACAAAACATATAGATATTAGGTATCATTTTGTCCGCGAAGCCTTGATTAAGGAGGCGATTGATGTACAATACTTGTGTACTCAAGAGATGTTAGCAGACATGTTAACGAAGTCTCTGCCAGGCCCAAAACTTAAACAGATTGTACAAAAATTACCCATTAAGAGGGCTGGCAAGTACAGTTAGGTTTAGGATTTGTAATTTGAGTTGTCAATCTGTTGTAATGGTTATTTTTAATTTTGATATTGTTTTGTTTTGTTAATGTGATGCGTTGGATTTATTACTTCTATATGTAATTAAGTTAGCGTTTTTGGTTCTAATTTGTGTAGCTCATCATGTAGTAGATTGAGGAGGTGTGTTGGAGGTTGTATACCTACCTTGGCAACCAACACATGATGCGCTGTCTGTCGTTATGACAGAACTATAAAATAAATGGTGTGAAGCTGATACGGTCTATAATTTAGTAAATAATATAAGTACTCGGGGAATGCGCTAATGCTGGATACGTTAATTTCTAACAGAATTAAACAAGGTGTTACTTGTTACACGTTCCGTATAATAATGAATAATCATCTTTAATACAGTATATTATATTCTCATGAACTAATGCTTAATTACTACGTCACACCTCGATGTACGCAGTAGTGTCAACAACGTAAGGGTGCATACCTACTCGCCGTACGACGGGTCCAACGGGCAAAACTCTAAGCTTTAAGCCCCTCGAGTATAGTTCAACAACGCGTTCAAGATGATGTTGACGTTCCCCCTCTTTTGCAGTACGTCGGCTATTTTTGCGGAGTGCGTCGCTGGTGCGGCGAGTGTCGGGGAGAGCGAACGGCATGCTGGCCGCTCTTGCGCTAAGGATTGTTTGCTTACAGTGAGAGATTCACTGTTGTAAGCGGCATTTGTCTGGTCTGGGACTAAATTGATATTGTAATAACTTTTATTTTTATTATTATTGCAATATGTATGCCTTTTTGATTAAATTTGTTGAATTTAGTAATATTTGCATTAATTTTCATAAATGTATGATTAAGTGTTGTATTTGAAATGTGACTATGAGTGTTTTATTTCTATACGAGTCAGTGATACTTGAATTAAAATGATTTAATTCAAGGACAACTTATTTTTACTACACAGCCCTTAATAAGACTTTTTGAATTTTAGAACATTGTATACATGTATTAAGGCTTTGTATAAGTTTAAACCTGTTTATCAGAAGTTTTGTTTTGATAGGAAAACATCATATTCATTAATTGTCTTCAAACCTCCTTAGTAAGTTTGTTCACTAACAAACTTTTAACGTATCTGACTTACAAATTTCTTAGCGAATTTTGTGATACCTACACTACATGTGTCAACTCCCAAGCTATTACAAACTTCATGACGTAGAAGTTAAAGTTGAAATCAAGTTGTTAGTATCGGAAATTTTGTTTTCTTTGACAGATCGATCTTGAGGCAACCTGCGGGCGAACTTATGATGTTAGTCAACGTCCAGATGAGTAAATACGTTATGAATGATATATGGCCATTAGATAAAAGTGAAAGCAGAATATTATGAAAAGTTACGTTTTTTTGGAAGTAAAGTATGATATGAGATACGCGATATGATATGGAAGAATGTGGTTGGTATCTAAAGTTGTTTTGTGAAGTAAAATTCAAAAGCGTTTATTCAAAATTCTGTTGTGTCTATATATTTGTGATACTCGTCTGAGAAGTTTTTACTACTAAGAAACATGTTCCATATTATGAAATTACCACACCTTCACACCACACACCTGGGCAGCTTCTAATGTTATACAAAGCACAGGTCCGTTCGTGTGTGGAGTACTTCAGCCACATTTGGGCTGGTGCTACTAAGTATCACCTGACCACTTTGGATTCAGTGAAGAGACGTGCGAAGAGGCTGATTGGTGACCCTGATCTAACTCGAGTTGGTCTCCAAAGCCTAGAGCACAGGCGTAGAGTAGCCAGCCTTTCTGTGTTCTATAGGATGCATTTTGGGGAGTGTGCGAGGGAATTGCATGATTTAATTCCCCCATCTCCGTTTCACCATCGGACGACGCGTCGTACGGCTGGTTTCCACCCTTACGTTGTTAACACCACTACGATCCGGACGAAGCGTTTCGCCTCCTCCTTTATACCGCGTACATCGAGGGACTGGAACAATTTGCCAGCGGCGGTGTTTCCGTCGGACTACAATTTGAGTGTCTTCAAGGCTAGAGTGAATAGGCTCTTAATAAACTAGTGCGCTTTACCATCAACGATTGCGTCACTGCTTACCATCAGGCAGGATTGCGGTCAAGCGCTAGTTTATAATATATATAAAAAAAAAAAATTTAAACGATTTAAAGACTAAATACATGTTTTGCACATAATGTTTATTAAGTCAAAAGACTTTATATAATCTATGGGCGACACAGTATTGGGCACACCATAAGAGCGGCGATAAGTCCCCTCTTTGAGGAATGGCCAGCGAGGCGCCACCGCGTCCTTACCGTCCGTCTGAGGCGTCCGTCTTTCGGGAGGTTTCTGTTCCGGATAAGGTGGGAGGAAAGCCCATGAAAGAGCGAGAATCTCAGCGCCCTCCCGTTTTCAGCCGCCGCAGTAGACGCCCTGGTCATACGTAGGCGCAGGCATACTGGCAGCAAGTTTCCCATTGCTCGTCGCCCGCAAGCCTTCGCCTATGGTGGCCGAGTTCGAGGTTGTCTCCTGACCATATGTACCATCTATTGAGGGGTTCCAGCGGGTTTAAAATTATAGTTGTCTCATTTACAGAGGTTCAATACTCCAATTTTTTCCTTGATTTTAATAATTCTTCACTTCTTTCTTATCACGCGACTTTTCACAGTCATAATCTGATAGAAGTTTTCATTTTTCAGTTACTGATAATCTACACTAATATTATAAAGAGGAAAACTTTGTTTGTTTGGTTGTTATGGATAGGCTCAAAAACTACTGTGCCACTTTTTGTACTTATTAGCGGACTTAGCTGGACTCTGAAGAAATTCTTATTTCAAAAGGATTTCTTTAGTAGTCACATTTACTATTTATTGAGTTGTGATGTCAAGTTGTGATATCGCTGAAAACCAGCGCTGGGCTGCATTTTGCATATGGTCACAGCATAATGCTGAGCGATAGCCGTTTTACATGGACGTAACCCATGTTCCCTCAACCATTTCTTTTTTTTTTGTTTTTGTAGTTTTTTGCGTCATATTTACCGCAAATAAACGTTTTTTCTCTCTTGCTTTTTCAATTGTTTGGTTTTTAAAACTATTATATTAAACATGACCATACCTGGCACTAGGAATAGGGTATTTGACTAAAAAAAACTAATTAGTCCGTCAGTCAGATTTCCAAAAAATACTAGACACCTATATTTTGTTTTATCAAATCAATAAAAATTGACAAATATTATAAAAGGCATCAAAGATCAGGAGTGATGGCTAGAGACGTCACTGGCCGCTAAAAAGTGTAGCGCGCAGTGACGTCACACGAGTTTTCAGCTCGCTTTGTCGTCTTCATTTTTTGTTTATATGAAGAAAGAAAAAATACGTGTCTAGTATTTTTTTGAAATCTGACTGACGGACTAATTAGTTTTTTTTAGTCAAATACCCTATTATTCTTGTACCGTGGGTGCGTTTATATTCATTTAAACTCACATACACAAACATCCAGACCCGAAACAACTACCTGTACGCCATACAAATATTTGTTATGTGCGGGAGTCTAACACGCAACGCAACAGTCTATCGCTCGGTAGAACTTCATGGGACATTTCCAACGTTAGACTTCCAGATTGGAGGGGGTCGGGACTGCTGTGAAGTGGCTCCTACATCTGCTGTTCATTTAGAATTCTTTAGATACTGTAGCGGTACCTACAAACGCCACAAATAAAACGACGCGTTATACTGAAGTCACACGATACATCTCGCAAGCAGAGTTGCCCGTGCAATTATCATACATTAGCGGCCGCCAGCGACTTCATTCGCGTGGGGTTACCCAACCCCACGCGAATGAAGTCGCTGGCGGCCGCTCCGCTCCTATTGGTCGCAGCGTGATATTATATAGCCTAAAGCCTTTCTGGATTAATGGGCTAACCAACGCAAGAAGAATTTTTCAAATCGGTCCAGTAGTTCCTGAGATTAACGCGTTCAAACAAACAAACAAACTCTTCAGCTTTATATATTAGTATCGATAAAACTTCCCAACTTCAACCGTTGGGCAAGTGCCCGTCAGACATAACACCCCTAACCAACGCAAGAAGAATTTTTCAAATCGGTCCAGTAGTTCCTGAGATTAACGCGTTCAAACAAACAAACAAACAAACTCTTCAGCTTTATATATTAGTATCGATAAAACTTCCCGACTTCAACCGTTGGGCAAGTGCCCGTCAGACATAACACCCGTCTGGTTGGAGGATCCTCCCTTATCTATGGTGGATGAGTGAACTTTACACTCTGTTCGTCTTGCCTCCACAATACATAATAGGGTAATAACCAGAACTAGTTTGAATCCGTTTGTAAAGGATTGCTATACCTACTGATTCCCTAAACAATAACAGAATTATAATATTGGGACGGCAAGATTGGCGCAGTGGTTAAGCGTTTGACTGTTGGGCTGAGTGACGCGGGTTCGTTTCGCGTACGGAACAAATATTTGTAGGTATTGCCTACGGGTACTAGACAATACAGCTGGGGAAATCCCTAGTATGCAACAACGTTCTTTTTTTAAATTTAATAAAAAATAATTAATAAATCGGCCAAGTGCGTGTCGGACTCACGCACAAAGCCTTCCGTACATTGATTTATGAAATTAAAGGATTTAAGTTATTTGTATGAAAGATTACGCGGTAATAAGCGGTTTACGATTTACGAGGTATTAAAAAAAACTACTTACTAGATCTAGATCTCGTTCAAAACAATTTTCGTTGGTAGTTTTTATAGTAAGGTACACCATATGTTTTTTTTTAGATTTTTCATTCTCTTATTTTAGAAGTTAGAGGGGGGGTTCCACTTTGGAAGCGTCTGTCACGCAACTATTCGGTTTAGATAAAAATATTTTAGAAACCTCGATATCATTTTTGAAGACCTGTCCATAGATACCCCACAAGTAGGTATGTACTTGATGAAAAAGAACATTTGAGTTTCAGTTCTAAGTATGGGGAGCCCCAATACTTATTATTTCTTTTATTTTTTGCATCAAAATCTTAATGCGGTTTACAGAATACATCTGCCTACCAAGTTTCAACAGTATTGCTCTTATAGTTTCGGAAAAAAAATGGCTGTGACATACGGACGGACAGACGATTCTATAAGGGTTTCGTTTTAGCCATTTGGCTACGGAACCCTAAAAATAATTGTAACAGTAACCTCAACCCTATTTTAAAACTTTACAGAAACTTTTACAGAAACCCAAAGGTTTACGAACATAATTCCATTGCCGTTACCTAGATATGGAAAAAAATAATAGAAACTAAAATTTTTTAAATGAATTTCATAATTCAGTTTTGGGGACTTGAAAAAGTTCCGCCAACGGGTTTGTTTAAAAGTTAAATTAACGCTAAACCAACAGTTTTACATAAAGTATTGTTGTTCCATATGCTTTTTTATTTATTTTTTATTATAAATACTGTGTCCTGTAGTTGTACCTCTCAGTACCTGCATTTTGATGCGTAGTAGAGCAATCTTCATCAACATTCCCCCACCTTCATCCGCATATATTTAAAGTTGGCGCAATATATTTTTTTTTAATATTCCGCATCCAGTGTAAATACAGCAGGGTAATTGCGTAACAGACTCATCATCATCATCCCAGCGTTAATCCCAGTCGCATCCGAAGCCTTTTCAGCTTTGGAGTCTGGGGTCCGCTTTACCAGTCCAACTGCTGATATGGCTAATCTTCGACATTTTCCGTGAAGCGACTGCCGTCTGACCTCCACAACCCGAAGGCGACATCGAAGCATTGCAGTTAGACCAATTGTTGGACTTTTGAGGGCTCCAACAACCCGTAACGACTGCCACTAGATGTTCGTATGGCAACCGGGACCAACGGCTTAACGTGCTTTCCGAGGCACGACCAGACCAGTGCAAATATTCATATTCATGCATACAAATACTTGCACTGTGCGGGGATCGAACCCGCGCCACCTTGCGCAGCGGCCGCGTCCGCTACCGCTACGCCACGGAGGCTGTCATTATAATTGCGTAACAGACTATCAGCAGCAATTTTAATTTCATTGTTCTTCAATTTGGGTTTCATTTTGAGACTTTAACTATATTTGGAGCAGTGGTGGCCTAGTGGTATTGGCCGCGACTTACTAGTTGTAGATCGTAGGTTTGAACCCCGGTGCTTTACTTTGTGTAAATATTTCTTCACCACTGCTCCCAAAACGGTGAAGGCAAATATCGCGAGGAAGCCAGCATGTCCTAGAGGCAAAACTTCGAAAACATGTGTACCTACTACTTAATATTTTAGCAATTATTGCAGTTAACTGTCGATCATAATTTCGGCCCCAAGTCACATGGTATGTTGTTTACCTTTAATTCTTCTTCTTCTTTCGCCTCGCCTTTTCCCGTTACGCGGGGTCGGCTTTCCTGGTTCTGAGGCGCCACTTATTCCGCTGATATACGTCGTCATCTGAAAGGCCCAACTGCTTCATATCCTTGCGGATATTCGTCATCCATGTAGTTGGGGGCCTTCCCCTCCCTCTCATTTTTGTAGCCATGGAAAGGCACTTCTTCACGACATGGTCGCCCGGCCTTCGCTTTACATGACCGTACCATCTCAGTCTAGCCTCCGTGATTTTATCTGCAATTGGTGCAACCTTGAAGGTACCTCTCACATAGACACCACTCTCACATTGTTTACCTTTAATTAAGTACCTAAAAAGTAAAGTCGTAGTGGCCTAGTGGTTAAAACACCAGCCTCTCAGGTATGAGTGTGCGGGTTCGATTCCAAGCCAGGCAAGTACCAATGTAACTTTTCTAAAGTTATATGTACTTTCTAAGTATATCTTGGACACGAATGACTGATTACAAGGTGAAGGAATATATCTTGAGGTAACTTGGACTTTAAGTTTGAAATCGTCAACGCATTGAGCAAACGTGGTGATCACGCTCAATCCTTCTCTGTATGAGAAGAGACCTGTGCCCAGCAGTGGGACGATAAAAAAGTGGTTACTCATGATGATTTTGTCAGATGACTAAATTACCACTACTAGTTTTACTAGTGTTAAACCGAAATATATTTAAAAAAGTTTCAAACAAAGTTGTGCGGATAGCCAAAAACTAATAATTCAATAAATTTGAAAGTAACTCTGTCTGTATAGCTGTTAACTTTTCACATCCTAGCGAGTGACGATTTCGATCGTGATGATCACATAGGATATTGTTATCCCGGTAGTTTCCGTGGTATAATTTTCAAATTCCACGCGGTTTTATTAACGGGCAAAAGCTAATGTACCTAAATAGAGTTATTAACCTAATAAGGCTTCCTTTAATGCCCAATATCAATCCCGTTTCCCCCAATAAATTACCAATTTTATAGCCCTCATAAAAAATATTGTTTGGTTAAAACCACAACCAGCCTCCTCCACTCATTATCATAACTATTGGCTACCTTGTTCCACTCACTACTGAGTAGGGACCTCCTCCTTTTTGTGCCATGTTTTCCTGATCCGTACGAGACTCATCTATACCTTCCCCGCAATCTCTTTATTGTCTACATCGTGTAAATATTAAGGCAAAAATATTGGTCATATTTTAAGCATATTATACCCAAAGAAAAAAGAAAAACGTATAAAATTCTGTACTTAATATAAGCTAAGCATAGCTATTTACGCCGTTCAAGAAAATATTACATACATAATATTATGTAATATTTTGCAGAACGACCTGAATGTTACATAATATGCGCTGGAACTTATAAACTGACCTTTCCCATGTGTTAAATCAAACCCTTTTTCATGCCCTTGTTATCTCATCTGCCACAAATATAATACAAACAAACCCTAATTTAATTTTACAAAATCCGTAGCCCAGTTTTATTATAAAAAAATAACTTTATTGACACTGAAAACCTTTATTTAAAAATAACAAATACATTTCATATAGGCTAATTGAATTTTTGGATAAATAAAAGGCTGTATAATCAAAAAAATCCCTGCTTCCTGATCTAGGGGGACTCTGAGAGTTAGGAGCCAATGTGCTATCTATAGTTGTAGTTGCCTAGTGGTTAAAACACAAGCCAAGAATGAGTGTGCAGGTTCGATTCCAAGTCAGGCAAGTACCAAAGTAACTTTTCTAAATTATATGTACTTTCTAAGTATATCTTGGACACCAATGACTGATTACAAGGTGAAGGAAAACATCTTGAGGAAACCTAGACTTTATAAATCTGAAATCGCAAACCCGCATTAAGCAAGCGTGATGATTACGCTCAATCCTTCTCTGTATGAGAGGAGACCTGTGCCCAGCAGTGGGACGATAAAAGGTTGATGATGAAGAACCTAAATTGATGGGGATAATAACTATCACCATAATAATTAGCAACATTACCTACACTATTATCCAATCCACTTAACAAAACTCTTGACAGTAAAAGTTCCTCACATTTGTCGCTATTCACTCAAACAACATTCTCTCTCGGCCAGCTTTGACGTATTACCGTCTACACTTCCTCATCCTTAAAGAATTACACCCATCAAAGAGCTGCTGATTGATGGCCCATGATGGCCCAGTGTCGTTTTACGGTGGTAGCGAAAGGCTTTATCGCGAGTGTGAATGAACTGTGTTGATGTGTGAACCCTTCGGTTTTAAGTATGAATAAGTGACTTTTTTATCCGGAAATTTATAAAATATTCGATGACGTCAGTGCTTCGTAGTGAAGGAAAGTATCGAGAGGAAACTTTTACTTGATTCGCTGGTTGACTGTTG
This sequence comes from Sesamia nonagrioides, assembly GCA_017933935.1. Taxonomy (NCBI): domain Eukaryota; kingdom Metazoa; phylum Arthropoda; class Insecta; order Lepidoptera; family Noctuidae; genus Sesamia; species Sesamia nonagrioides. Next base: position 26,872 of record JADWQK010001824.1, read on the forward strand.
TTCTGCGTTTGTTTTCTGGGTCAGCGAGTGTTATTAAATACTAGCGGCCGCCAGCGACTTCTTTCGCGTGTAGTTAGTTATTATGCTCCGCTCTTATTGGTCGCAGCGTGATGTTATATAGCCTAAAGTGTTCCTGGGTTAATGGACTATCAAACTCAAAAAGATTTTTTTTAATCGGACCAGTATTTCCTGAGATTAGCGCGTTCAAACAAACAAACTCTTCAGCTTTATATATTAGTATAGATTTCTATCTGGTGTTTATCGGTGATATTTGACTCGCCTCCTTATTGCATGGCAATGAAATGAAATGAAATCGTTTATTATGCAAGTAGGATAACTCATCACTTTTACACGTCATATTTTTTAAACTAGCTGGAGCCGGCATTTTCTAACTGACCTCTGAGAAGAAAAGCCGAAACAAACTCAGGGATCATGGCCTTTTTTCAAGTCCAGACATTAAAACTGAAAATGTTTACAATAACAATGTGTTTGATTTGTGTATAACAATCAATTCACATGATTAAAAAAACAGTTATTAAAATGTCATAATTGTAGCATAATTACGCATATTACTTAATGACATTGCTTAGCAGAGCGCGCAGCTCAATCCCAAGCTTTATTGTATTCTAAATAATCTGAGATTTTATAATACCCCTTCTTGGAAAGTTTGCTTTTAATACAGCTTTTAAATCTTTTAATGGGCAAGTTTCGAGTGTCCATGGGATGCTTGTTGAAGAAGTGTATAAATAGGGTAGTTGAATAAAAAAAACTAATAAGTCCGTCAGTCAGATTTCTAAAAAAAACTAGGCACGTATTTTTTCTTTTTTCCTATAAACAAAAAATGAAGACGATACAGTGCGTTAAAAACTCGTGTGACGTCATTCCTTGCTACACTTTTTAGCAACGAGTGACGTCACAAGCCCCCACTTCTGATCTTTGATGCCTTTTATATTTGTCAATTTTTATTGATTTGATAAAACAAAATATACATATCCAATATTTTCTATAATCTGCATGGTCCGTCATTCAGATAAATATAATCTAAATTGTAATATCTAAATAAAATAATAAATTGTAAATGGATCGAACAACCTTTATCTGTAAAAAAAAGATGGTATGGCACTTGACTGTTATTGGAAAAATATGGGTGTCCTACTCCAGCACCTCTACCTACCTTTTGTTTTCGCTATATATAGGCGTGATGTTCACGTGAACAAGCTCACACCACAGGATGCTAAAGATCGCGCAAAATGGAGGAAATTAAGTAAGAAAGCGGACCCCGGGGCTCCAACGCGAAAGCCGCGAATGCAACCGGGATAAACGCTGAGATGATGATGATGATAGGCGTGATGTTACTATTGTTATGCCAGTTGTCAGTTACTTACCATTTCATATGACAATCTCACAAAATATTGTGAGGTTGACAAGTAATCGATCAATCTATAAAGGTTCAAGTCTAAATATTATGCCAAAATGTTCTTAGACTTTCAGTCATAAAGATAAATGATACAGCTTCTTCGGAAGATTGCATTTAAATGTTGAGTACTGATATGCACAAAAGAAATATAAGCATACTTATCATAATACATAGCTAGATTACATAGCGTAGCATAGATACATAGCGGCATTTGTACAGCTGCACAGGAGCTAAACTTAGTATTCGGAAACACTGTTGGAGCTGCTGAACCTTGGACAAAACTATCTTAGCATTGTGTAGATCCAATTTCTTAGTATTGTATAATTATACTAAAAAACTAAAATTGAATAGAATGTGCTGTAAGGCATTTTTTTTGTTGGGTTAGTCTTTTTTATTGACTTGATAGTGCTCTGGCTGTTGAGAGTATGTCATGCTCACTCAAATGTCTCGCTGATGGTGCGTGTGTGTTGGGTCATTAGGTTCCCTTCAATATGGTTGAGCTGAATGATGCTGATCCATTCGTCATGTTCGTGAACGGACGCCGTCGGAGGGGACTGGTCATCTCTTAGCTGCCACGGCGTATTTTAATTTCTGTATTGATTTTTGTGTGTTTTCCATAATGGACGCTCTCGGCGTACAATTTATTTCTGCATCGTTCTCACACGGTTGATTTCAACATGAATGATGTAATCAAATATTTGTAACAATAGCTTGAAAATTTAAAAGAGTGTCCATGGAGTTTCTTGCCCGTTCTTCTCCTTATGTACCTACTCTTTGGAATGGGCGACTAGCTTCATCTTATTGACTGACCGACCTTCTGACAATTTGCCTGTAACCTTGTGTTACAGTGCCTGTAACTGGTTTATTTGAAATAAATGCTTTGATTTTGATTTTTTTTTTATTTTAGATGGCTGCTTAAGTTAGATTATTTCCGTACATAAGAACTGGAAATTCTCATTTTACAAAAACAAAAATGGAAATACATTCATCATAGAAACCCACCCTACACGACATCAGATTCAAACACCTCCTTACTAATCACATCACACCATACCCAACTCAGTCACGTACCCTAATCTTTTTATATGTATATACACATAGTCACACGTTTTAATTATTACATATTACTTTAGGTTTAGTTTATTTATGAGGTCTAAATCAAATTATCATAGGTTTTGTTAGCACACGCACTTTTACATTAAGGTTTCTTTTGTACACAAAGCTACGGTATCACATCATCAACCTAACCTTTTATCGTCCCACTACTGGACACAGGTCTCCTTTCATACAGAAAAGAATTGAGTATAATCACCACGCTTGCTCAATGCGGGTTGGCGATTTCAGACTTAAAATCTAGGTTTCCTCAAGATGTTTTCCTTCACCTTGTAATCAGTCATTGGCGTCTAAAACTATACTTAGAAAGTACATACCTATAAATTAGAAAAGTTACTTTGGTACTTGCCTGAATTGGAATCTAACCAGCACACTCATACTTGAGAGATTTCTGTTTTAACCACTAGGCCACTACAACTATAGATAGCACACTGGCTCCTAATTCTCAGAGTCCCCCTAGATCAGGAAGCAGGGATTTTCACTATTTATACAGCCTTTTGTTTTCCCAAAATTCAAGGAGCCTATATGAAATGTATTTGTTATTTTTAAATAAAGGTTTTCATTGTCAATAAAGTTATTTTTTTTATAATAAAACTGGGCTACGAATTTGGTAAAATTAAATTAGGGTTTGTTTATGTTATATTTGTGGGAAACGAGATAACAAGGGGATGAAAAAGGGTTTGATTTAACACATGGGAAAGGTCAGTTTATAAGTTCCAGCGCATATTGTGTAACATTCAGGCCGTTCTGCAAAATATTACCTAATATTATGTTTGTAATATTTTCTTGAACGGCGTAAATAGCTATGCTTAGCTTATATTAAGTACAGAATGTTATACGTTTTTCTTTTTTCTTTGGGTATAATATGCTTAAAATATGACGAATATTTTTGCCTTAATATTTACACGATGTAGACCTTTTTTCTTTTTTTTTAATATTTACAAACTAGGGCTTGACGGAAAGGAAGCCTTATTAGGTTAATAACTCTATTTAGGTACATTAGCTTTTGCCCGTTATTAAAACCGCATGGAATTTGAAAATTATTCCAAGGAAACTACCGCGATAAAAATATACTACGTGACCGTCACGATCAAAGTCGGCACTCGCTAGGATGTGAAAAGTTAACAGCTTACAATTTTAACAAATTTATTAAATTACTAGCTTTCCGCCCGCGGCTTCGCTCGCGTGGAATTCGGTTATATCGCGCTTTTTAGATTTCCCTCGGTAGTATCAATGTTCTCAATAAAAAGTAGCCCATCATCAAAAACGGTTGAGAGGTTTAAGCGGGAAAGCGTAATAGACAGACAGACAGAGTTACTTTCGCATTTATAATATTAGTATGGATGGATTAGTTTTTGGCTATCTGCTATGATTTTGTGTGAACTTTTTTTTAACTAGTTTTTTTTAAATCTTTGCCCTACACTAGGACTTACTCTATATCGTGGGTGCGTTTATAAACATTGAAACTAACACACACAAACAGCCAGCATTAGAAAATATATAAGTTACTGATATTGTTTACAAACTTCTAAAACTCAATAAACTACAAGTTATTAAATGATAATAATAAGGTTTACCCGTATGGTACCGGGCTTAGAATAGCCAACCCATATCCTCCCGTGGGTGTCGTAAGAGGCGACTAAGGGAACTCTCACCAGGGAAGCGGGCAGCAGCGCTTCTCCTGTGGAATGTCAAATTACTGCGATACCCAAACCGCCTGCCAAGCGTGGGGATTATGGAAACCCCTCCAATGCAAATGGAAAGCCTTGCGGATTGCCTTTGGTCCACTAAGGGGTAGTGGACCTTTGTAGGCTGCAGACGAATAATAACTGTAATGAAATGATAAGTTTGAAACTTAAAATTTGAATACAACAACGATAACACGATACACCTATGCAGTTACTTTTCTTTCCGATATCACAACAAACTGACGATTTCAATTTCATGAAATCTTAAAAAAAAAAAATTTTTTAAGATTTAAGAGCACAGGTAGGTACAAAAAACCGGCCAAGTGCGTGTCGGACTCACGTACAAAGGGTTCCGTACCACTGATGTATGAAATTAAAGGATTTAAATTATTTGTATGAAAGATTACGCGGTAATAAGTGGTTTAAAAAAAACTACTTACTAGATCTCGTTCAAAACAATTTTCGTTGTTAGTTTTTATAGTAATGTACATCATATGTTTTTTTTTTAGATTTTTTATTTTCTTATTTAGAAGTCAGGGGGGGGCAACTTTTTCCCACTTTGGAAGCGTCTGTAACGCAAACTATTCGGTTTAGAAAAAAATTAGGAACTTCGATATCCTTTTTGAAGACATAGCCATAGGTACCTGTCTGATGAAAAAAAAATTGAGTTTCAGTTCAGTTGGGGAGGCCCCCATATTTTTTTTTTTTATTTATGCATCAAAATCTTAATGCAAAATCTTAATGCGGTTCACAGCATACATCTATCTATCAAGTTTTAACAGTATAGCTCTTATAGTTTCGGAAAAAAATGGCTGTGACATACGGACGGACAGACGGACAGACAGACATGACGAATCTATAAGGGTGCCGTTTTTTGCCATTTGGCTACGGAACCCTAAAAAGGTAGTCTTTAGAACGTGTCCCTCCATAAGATTTACTGTAGAAGTTGCACAAGTGTCTGCAATAAACCTTTCTATTATTTTTATTATACTGAAAAATAATATTATCAAAACATCCTTGGTCAAGTGATCACAAGCACTAAGAATGAGAATGAGGTCCTGCATCGGACAAAGTGCAATTGGATTAATGCGCGTAAAATTTCTCAATAGAATAGAATAGAAAACTTTTATTTCAGGCAGGAGGTTAGTAACAATTTTATTTAACTTCTAATGTTAGTAGGTTACAGATAGAAGACACAGATATAGATACATAAATCCCACCGATCCGCGAACCCACTTAGAATACTGTTGATGAAGCCACGAAACGCGTAATCAGAGATGGGCCATCAATTCCAAATAATGGCAAAATCTATATCTATACTAATATATAAAGCTGAAGAGTTTGTTTGTTTGTTCGCGCTAATCTCGGGAACTACTGGCCCGATTTAAAAAATTCTTTTTGCGTTGGATAGCCCATTAATCCAGGAAGGCTTAAGGCTATATAACAATACGCTGCGACCAATAGGAGCGGAGCATAACTAAACCACGCGAACGAAGTCGCTGGCGGCCGGTAGTCATTAATATTATTATTCACCATTATCCCCGACGCACTATAACGCAATATTTCTTATATTTTTATATTATCTATAACAGCCGCAACAACTCTTTCAGTGAAGTATTAAAGTGAAACTTTTATTACATTATCTCAAACATTGTGTGTGTTACAGATCGCGTGACGGTCGGCCGCGGAGTAGGGATAAAGTGAAAGTCGCTAGAGTACAGAGTAGCCAAGGACAATATGGCGGTTCCTATAATTGTTTTAGAAAAAAAAACAGATTCACTTTAATAATTTTCTTTCTTTTAGATTCTTTTTATAATTTGAACGACTAGGTCGCTGTATGCCCTCTGAGAGAATCTAGATCCTGGTAATATGACTGAAACAGAACTGGGTAATACGGAATCTACTATAGGTACACTATTACACTGCCTACAGTATGGGTATTTCATGCGTGACGTTATGTTATGTTATTCTATGTAACCGATGCCCGTTGTAATACAATTATTGTTTTATATGAAGTGCAAAATTCTGTCTATCTGTTTTTGTT
>JADWQK010001987.1:0-94785 GCA_017933935.1 Sesamia nonagrioides
TAAACGAGAATAATAATATAATTTCAGTCTTGCCTGAGTCCTAAAAAAACATCAAATCTTTTTTTTATGTAGGTTTCCTGTCTGCAGAAATTTATTTGACCCTGATTACGTTTTCCCTTAAAATAATGAATAATGATAAATTAACCTATAATATATTATTTTTCTATCCCTTTGACCATCTGACTTAGCTAACTTTCAATCTACAAACTAACTTCCAACCCTGAAGTTACAGTCATAACATATTTAGTTGTAAAGGTCTAATCAATACAAATTAAGTAAGCCCAAACACATGGCAGCTGCTTCCGATGTGGATTCCCTTGATTCTCTGTCATCTCCACCATCAGGTCAGGCCCAAATCTACACGGTTTTATAGTATCATCCGATATAAATACGAGTATCAAGTTTTCACCCGAAGCGTGCCAAGCAATTCCAGTTACAGATATTACCGCGGACACAGTAGCTAAAGCCATATACGAAGGGTGGATATGCAGGTTCGGGTGCCCCCTAACAACAACAAGTGATCAGGGAAGGCAGTTTGAGAGCGAAGTTTTCAAAAGTTTGCTAAACAGTTTAGGTATAAAAAAAGACCCGTACGACAGCATACCACCCACAGGCGAATGGGCTAGGCTACAAGATAATAGGTCATGGGTCGATGAATTACCAACAGTATTGTTGGGACTTCGTGCGGCTTGCAAAAGTGACGAAACCGTGAGTTCGGCAGAATTAGTATTAGGACAAACATTACGATTACCCGGCGATTTTTATTGCGAAACCGAAAAGGCCAAAGTAGATCACTTACCTACGTTTGTAAGCAGACTTCGAAACGTCATAAAAAGTATGCGGCCTCAGTCAAGGGAAAACAGCGATTCGCGAAAAATATTCATTCACTAAGACTTGAATACGTGTTCTCATGTTTTCGTAAGAAACGATATGGTAAAAAGCCCATTAACCCCATCATATAGCTGCCCTTATGAAGTAATCAGTAGAGATAAGAAAACATTTTACACACAAATGGGTGATCGCCAATCAACTGTTTCCATAGACAGATTAAAGCCAGCGTACATTATGAGGGAAGAAAAGCCATCAGAAAATAGTAGTACTAATAATAATCAGTGTGAATCAGATATAGAACCAAGTGGGCAAGAAACGCTTCCGCCTATGCCTAAAACCACACGCTGTGGTCGAGTGATTAGGCAACCGGTGCGATTTTTGCTCACTTGACAAATTAATTTAAGTACCTATGTAGAACATTGTTAAGAACTTTTGTACATTTGACTTCGGCAACTTAAATTGATTATAATTGTTTGAATTGAACAGAGTTTATAAGCGAGATGGGAAACTACCAGAACAAAGGGTATGTAGCCACAGCTCAAGCCCAAGTAGTAGCAGGACAGCAGTTAGAGAGCAAACTGAACTACTTCGGGATAGTATTCATTATCATCGTCGTCGCAATAGGCATATTGTTATGTTACGTAATCAAGAGGGGTTGCGCGAGGAAATGGTTAAGAAGGGAGGTACCGGTAATTCTGGCAGGAAAGCCCGGAATAGCAAACAACCAGACACCAACTGCAACTGTATCAGGATATGTGTAGCAAGCGGCGTTGTGAAATGTGCAAAAGTGGTTTTAATGTGTTAGAAAATAAGGTGTGTACGAGCTATATTTAGAAGCAAAACAATAGGCAGCATTCGACTGTTGGAATGCTGACTAGTACAGAATGTTATGATAAGCAACATTGTGATTAAGACATACCATGTAACTATGTATTAGTGATGTAACTATATATTAGAATAGAATAGAGAGAAATTTTTTTTTGTAAAAAATTTGAGAAAGGGGGGGTGTGATGTAGCGGCTTAGTAACCACGATGTGCTGAGTCGCATCTTTAACGATATAAGGGGACGCGAGCGCACGGCTCACCAGTCGCTTACAATACACCGCCCTGCCTCTACATATACATAGTATATAGCTAGTTATAGTAAAACATTGTGGAACCAGAATTATAAGCATTTATTATAGTGAAGTCACATTTTATTTAATAACCTCTAGTAAACGAAGAACACGCGCAACATTACTTTATTCAGTGTCCGGTTGAAACATGATTCTTCAAAGTGAAGGGAATTAATGTGAATCGTTTTAGATAACATCTTTAAATTTTCAACACCAAATGTTTCCAGCCAAATGTTCTATTTAAGTTATTAGCAGGCAGCTCTTAAAATAAAACTAATAAGTAAGAATATACTATCGATAAAGTAATAACACTATCGATAAATACAAAATTGTATAAATGCGCAACCCTAGCCCATCAATAACAAGAAATTGATTTCATTAAGAAAATAAAGGCAAAACGTTAATTATGTACATATGTTTTATGTTTTACTGTTGAAGCTTTAAGATAAAGGGTTTTTTTTTAATATGGCATCTCGTAGGTGGCCATTAGAGGTCGTAACTACTTAACCGGACTTTCCTGTGGATGCCTTAATTAAAAATTAAAGCCTCCAGCCAGGGGCACTTAAAACTAACTTAAAATTAGGCGACTACGCACTAAGGGCACCCCCTGTGGAGTACGAACCTCGGCTTAGGGCGTCGCTAGAGAGGACAGCAGGGGACGGCTGGATCGAAAGTTATACTTAATGGTTTGATGACCGCGGCGTTTCCTAGTACTAGCTCTGAGAAGAAACGCCGAAACAAACTCAGAGGTTATTGTTTGGACATTATGATATTACTGGCTCAGCTGCGGCGCGGGCTGGCCTTCATCGGACAAGGGACGGGGGAGGGGATTACTACGTGGAGCGCGTCGCGGTGGACCTCGGCGGCGAGGTCGGTAGGTCGGTCTGTTTTTGTGTAACGTGCTGGTGGCCCTATTGGCCTCTTGGAGGAGGGTAATGCGGTCATCGGGGTCTGAGAGAGCATGCCGAGGGCGGCGAAGTCGGGAGGTGGTGGAGGGAGTGTAATTGGCGGCCGCTGCTATAAGAGGATTACGGTGCTTGGCAGCAGTGTCAAAGAAACGCTTGGAAAGGCGTTTCATGAACTGCTGGATGGTGGGGATTTTGAGATCAAGATGGAGGATCTCATTTCGGACGAACCAAGGGGCGTTTGTGGCTTTACGGAGGAATCGGTTTTGGACTACTTGCATCCTATGGATATGACGTGGCTTGACATGTGCGAAGACTGGACAAGCGTAGGTCATAATCGGGCGTATGCAAGCTTTGTACAAGCGCATTTTGCACCTGAGCGATAGCTTGCTACGCGGGTTGAGGACGGGGTGGAGTCGACCTAGAGCGACGGCGGCGCGAGCGCGGACCATCTCAATGTGCTCTGAGAAGTTGAGGTTTTGATCGAGAATCACACCTAGGTACTTGGCTTGTTTCTCCCAAGGGATCGGCTTCCCGTCCAAGGTGATGGGTCGTGGAAGGGTGACACTGACCCGCGGTTTCCTGTAGAGTACCGCTTGGCTTTTTAGGGGGTTGACTTCAATCCTCCATTTCATAAACCAGTCAGCGAGCTTGTTGACCGCGGATTGAAGATGGAGGCGAATCCAGTCTGTACTGCGTCCCGAGCAGTAGTTGGATGTGTCGTCTGCGAACAGAGCGAGTTGAGCCTTACTGCTTTTCGAGATATCGCTGGTGAAAAGCGTGAAAATGAGGGGGGCTAGTACAGAGCCCTGGGGAACACCTGCACGGATGGGGCAGGGGGAGGAGAGCGCTCCTTTCGCGCACGGGTACTACGTACCCACTTAGCGGGATAAGAAAATGGGGAATCGCAAATAGGTATTTCAATGATGTTAGAAATGAAGGGTTGCCATTACAGTAACTATCAAAGATAGTGTAGTGCTGTACAATTTACCTACGCAAAATCAAAGTCGAAAGAGATGACAGTATTTTTTTTATTTTGGCGTCATATTTGTTTAACTATTTTTTCTATAGTCAAACATTTCAAATCTTTGTTACTTGCTATGCAATGGTACCAATACCAAGAGCCCAGCTGGTTTTGACACTGACATGACAGTCACAGTTAAAACGTAGTGATTACTTGCTCTGTGGTCACAGTCAGCCAGAAAAGTTGATACAAAGATGAGTTTATAGGTTATGTTAATACAATCTGATTATTTCAAACAAGAAATTAATTAATTTGTTGTATAACAACCTGTAAAAAAAATTGAAATAACAACCACATGTAACATACCTTCAATATGGCGTTGATGCTATCTGAAAATATTCCTAAAGATGCTGTGACTTTGGATGAAATGGAGGCTACACAATACGCCTGGAATATTGTTTCAGACTGGGATTCTCTTTCTGACACGTACGTTATAAATTCTAACGTAAAAAATGTGTGGAGTGTCAAGTGCTACTATTCAAATAACCCATAAGCATATTTATATAAACCCAAAACTTGCAAGTTGTGACAGTCGGTTTTATCTTTTGACTGTTATGTACCAACTATTCATAGTGGTGGCAACTATATTCGCTAGTATATATTAAGTCTATAAAAAAATTAATATATACTGGCGTAGACGTTATTCAAGCAGTTTATAGGTACTAAGGTGCGTATTACAGAACGTCACTCAAACTCAAGCTCTACTTAAGTCTCGTTTCAAGCCTTTTGATTGGTTAAAACTAGAATTAAGTAATGCTTAAGCAGAGATCAATACTTGAGTGACGTTCTGTAATACGGACCTAAATGTATAGTCATGTATACTATCTCGGGCTACTAATCAGAATCTCTGTTTAATTTTTTCTTACTAAAAACATCATGGACTCTCTTAAACCTCAATATCAAATCAAACCAAATAATGAAAATAGATACTCATACAATGTTAATTTTAGCTGGGCTCTGAGATATGCTCCAGCTGTCCTTGGAGGCATCAATGCCTTTTGCGGTCTTCTGATGAACAGTCATTTTCGGAATAAGCTAAAACTGGGATCTTATGGATACTTCGCATCAGTCATCCCTGTCACCATTATGCCTGGAGTACTAACAGCTCTTTTTCATAGACATGTGAGTACAAAATATTACAATTAATAGTAATTTATTTATTACTAGACCAACTGACAAATGTTTGAACTGACTGGTCCACTCAATTTTAAAATTTATCTGGTATTATTCTTAGAATACCCCACTATTATACAACACAGTATTCATATATGGACCTCACATGATCTGACTAATATTATGACTGAACTATAAAAGAGATAGAGCCTAAGTTTATTTCACCATATCATAAATAGACAGAATACTCTTTATTATGAATACAATATAAATTACAGAACATAAATATGATGATTTTACAAAAAGGGACATATTGAGTGTTCTTATTGCTGAATGCCCTACTGATGGCCAACCCTGAATGTGACATGTTTGCGGATGAACAGAATAAGCTTATGCGTGTATGTTTGATTTTCTGTTAAAGGAAGTATGTGAGACAGTCCACCGTGCCATGTCAGTTTTAGTAGTCGTTTTTAAGTTAATTAATGTAATTGTTTCTTTCTATTTATGTTAATTATTGTGATTGGTATTGTACTGTTTTAATTAACCATAAATAATAAGAGCTACCTATTATAGACAACTTTTGAATGTAATTAATATGAAGGGGAAGGAGAGATAAATGGTATAGGTAATCTTTGGTACACTAGATTATACAAAAAATGTATACATAAAGTTTGTCATAATAATTTGAATAAACATATATCAATAAAAATGCAACAAGAGTAACTAAAGTATAATCATAATATTTAATGAGAGATGAAGTGCTTTTCATTAATCCAGCAAAACCATATCATCTAAGGGGTAGTTAGATAGGAAGTGTTGACTCCATCTAGCTTATTTTATTACCATGTACTCGTAAGACTGATGTCAATTTACTACAGTCAAAACCGTTTATGGCGACATTGTTTACAACAACATACCGATTAAAACGACCAACATCAAAGGTCCTGGCTGAATGCTCTACAACCGCCTTATCAAAAACATTGGTTTTTACGACATTGTTTACTACGACATACCCCATTAAGCGACCACATTTGATTAATTTTTCGGAGAATTATATCTGTAGAACGACCAGCTCAGCTGTATTTTAAGGAATTTGAATAGGTAACAGTATCCACATCTGGCACAATTATAATGGTCAATGGCTATTATCGTAAAAGTAAAAAAGTTTAGGGTCTCTTGCAATTCTTAGAAACAAAGCACATGTATGCCGTAGCCTCAAGGCCCGGTTCGTCATATCTCTTAAGACAGTTTGTTACTTATCTTTACACAAGACACACCAAAACATATTGTTGAGGTAACTGTGAAAATTGTAACAAGTCGCAACTGCTGACGCTGACGCAACGCTGCTGACCACTGATCCGGACAGATGTGTTGTAACAGTTTCCTCACCGTTGGGAACTTCAGACCACTGTCTGGTGAAGTCTGTGTCGTCCTTCTCCCCACCAGATCACGACTCTCGTGGTGAACGGCGATTGTGGCGATACAGGTCAGCGGATTGGGATGAGATGCGCCACTTCTTAGCAGCAGGTCTGCTTCTCTTCTGACAATCCGTCGAGCTGTGCGGACGCTATAACCGATGTGGTGCGTCAAGCTATGGAGTATTTTATCCCATTCAATGACGTGCCCGTCGGTGGCTCGGCTCGCCCATGGTTCAATGCCGATTGTGTAAAAGCTGAACAGCGTAAGCACACGGCCTTTCTCGCCTGGGTTGACGCTCGTGACCGCGGAGCTCCGGATCTAAGCTCAAAGAAGAGAGCCTTTAACCGTGCTGCCAAGTCCTACAAGAAAGCGCTCAAGAAGGCTCGCTTCGACCGCATCACCCATATTGGCAACAAGTTATCTGCGCAGCCATCCGGTAGCAGATCTTTTTGGTCACTTGCCAAGTCGGTTGAGGCGAACTTCTGTCGGCCCTCACTGCCTCCGCTGGTTAGGCCTGATGGAACACTGGCTCATACGGCGAGAGAGAAAGCAGGTCTCTTTGCTTCTCTCTTTGCCCTTAATTCGCGTCTTGATACTGGCAGTGCTACTCCACCTAATTTACCTCATTGCGAAGCTTCAATGCCTGAGGTTCGCATTGAGAACAAGGAGGTTCTGAGAGTACTGTGTCGTCTGGACGTGGATAAGGCTAGTGGTCCGGATGGTATACCAGCGATTGTTCTTAAAGCTTGTGCGCCCGAGTTTCTCCTGTATTGACGCGCTTGTATCGCCTCTCATTTAGGACTGGTATAGTGCCCAAGTCCTGGAAGCTTGCTAACGTGCAGCCCGTGCCCAAGAAGGGTAGTCGTGCCGATCCTGCCAACTATCGGCCGATTTCGATCACCTCCATACTTTGCAAAATTATGGAGCGTGTATTGAACTCGCGCCTATTGGCATACCTGGAAGGTAACGATCTCCTCAGTGACCGACAGTACGGGTTTCGCCGCAATCGGTCAACTGGGGACCTACTAGTGTATGCCACTCACTTGTGGGGCGAGGCCCTCGAGAAGAATGGGGAAGCGATTGCTGTCTCCCTTGATGTCTCGAAGGCCTTCGACCGGGTATGGCACGTTGGCCTTTTGAGTAAGCTTCCAGCGTACGGCATTTCCCCTAGCCTGACTGGCTGGGTAAAAGACATCCTGACTGAACGGTCTCTCCGAGTTGTTGTCGATGGATGCTCTTCTGAGCCCATGTCAACTAATGCCGGTGTTCCTCAGGGGTCTGTTCTCTCTGCAACTCTGTTCCTGCTGCATATTAATGATCTGCTGATGCCTGGTATCTATGGGTATGCAGATGACAGCACAGTTGTAGAGAGATACCTGCCGGGTGCTCGGGCTAGTAGGGAATCAATCCGGTCCGAAAGAGAGGCCATGGTTGGGCGAACGAGTGTTGCGCTGCAGGCAGTCTCCGAATGGGGCAATGCCAATCTTGTAGCATTCAATGCCGCCAAAACACAGGCGTGTCTTTTCACCGCCAAAAGGAGCCCGTTCACCTTGGCTCCTACTTTTCGGAATGTGTCCTTGGAGTGTTCCGACCGCCTTCAGCTTTTGGGAGTTGAGATTTCCTCGGGCCTTAACTTTGGGCGGTTCATTGAGTCCAAGGCTAAGGTGGCTGCCAGGAAACTTGGCGTTATCGCAAAGATCCGGCAGTACTTCACACCTGGGCAGCTTCTAATGTTATACAAAGCACAGGTCCGTTCGTGTGTGGAGTACTGCAGCCACATTTGGGCTGGTGCTGCCAAGTGTCACCTGGCCACTTTGGATTCAGTGGAGAGACGTGCAAAGAGGCTGATTGGTGACCCTGATCTAACTCGAGTCGGTCTCCAAAGCCTAGAGCACAGGCGTAGAGAGTAGCCAGCCTTTCGGTGACTATAGGATGGAAATTTCGGGGGTGTGCGATGGAATTGCATGATTTAATTCCCCATCTCCGTTCCACCAGCGGACGACCCGTCATGCGGCTTGGTTTTCCCACCCTACGTTGTTAACACCACTACGATCCGGACGAAGCGTTTCGCCTCCTCCTTTATACGTACATCGAGGGACTGGAATAGTTTGCCAGCGGCGGTGTTTCCGTCGGACTACAATTTGAGTGTCAGAGTGAATAGGCTCTTAATAACTGATGCGCTTTACCATCAACGATTGCGTCACTGCTTGCCATCAGGCAGGATTGCGGTCCTTTGAGTTTATAATAGCAAAAAAAAAAAAGCAAACAAAAAGAAATCAAATCAATATGGAAGAAAAATCACGTATTATTTCTGCAAAAGCTAGAGAAAGGAATTTGAAACAAAAGACCTGGCAAAGAATAAGTGTAACACCGCTCGCAATTGCAACCATTTAGAAAGAAAGAGAAATTCAAATCTTTTATGACAATTTTTTTTTCTGATAATGAAACTGTCACTGGTTATTACAACTATCGGTTTTAACGGCTAAATATGAGCGGTCCCTTCAATGTCGTTATAACAGATTTTGACTGTATTTACAGAATATACTTACAATTTCATTTCATTTAACAGATAAATCAATTTAGGAAGGTATCCCAGCCCAACACATTTTATAGGATTCTGTAGCCATATATCTAATTTGGTCCTAATTATGTAACACACTATCATTAATGAATGTTATTGAACTATCAAATTGAAACTCCATTTTGATATATAGATAAATTCATTACATTATTTACAATGTTGATCAGACACATTTTTCGAATATAAGTATGGAGCAATGAATCAGCAATCCCTATGCTTCAAAATTGTTCCAATTGATAGTAGAAATGATTAGGGTGCAAGTCATACTAAAATATCATATTTAAATTTCAGTTAATTTCAACAGACTTACTTCTGTTGAAGAACCAGGCATGTCCATTATGTTATGAAGTCAGGTCTGCCGCAATACAGACTACTCTTGGGACTGCTTATCCTATGGTGTTAGCCCCTGCATCAGGATTGATGGTAAGTTAAATAACGTTGTTGTTGTTACACACCTTCTATTAAGTGTGTAGTCACGGCCACGATTTAGTGCCTTATAATTACTTGCACCAAGTAGATACAAGATAGTTCTCTTGGCCGAGTGCTGAGTGCGTGAGGTATATAATATAACTAGCTGCCCCGTGCGAAAAATTCGCACTATACTAATTAGAATTTTTAAGTCGTTTTTATAAATAAACAGTGAAGCGGAATAATTTGAAAATAGTATTCCATGGTACCAGGGACGAATATCTGTCGATTGGTGTGTCGGACGTTCAGATTGGTTCGATAGAAAGAGCCAAAAGGGAGAAAACGGTTTCAGACCCTTGGAGAAATAATATAATTATGTTGATTACATCACCTATTGGTGCCAATTCTGTTGTTTACAAACTAAACAAAATTTAAGTTCAGTGCATCTTTTTCTATTTATTTCATTATGAAAAGGACAGAAGATAAAACATTATTATTACAACTGTCAATTACCAGAAACAAAAGGTCCTAAAATAACATATCTTAGGACTTTAACATGTATGACATTGAGTTTATTATTACAAAACTTGAATAATGATCCCAGATTCTGAATTTAAATATGGTCAAGATTATTTGAAAAAAATTGAAAAACTAGCGAAGCTCGAGTCGAACTCACATAATTATGAAGATTTACAAACTATTGAAAAAGAAAAGTTGTTTATACTATTTGTTGCTATAGCGGCAACAGAAATATATTCCCTCTCTGTGAAAATTAAAAATCTGTTTAGCTACCACGGTCCCTAAGATTACAACATGGCAACATTGGAGTCTAAGGTCCGTATTACAGAACGTTACTCAAGCATTGATCTCTGCTTAAGCATTACTTATAACTAGTTTCAACCAATCAAATGGCTTGAAACGAGACTTAAGTAAAGCTTGAGTTTTGAGTGACGTTCTGTAATACGGACCTTAGTGAATGGATCATTTCTACCCTTTGGGGATGAAAACCTAAAAACAAGTCTTCTTTGTTTCAGCTTGCACACAGATACTCAACTTCCAGAGTGCCAGATCTGAAGGAAGGTGTATTGGTTATGTTCAATTTTGTGAGGAAACTAACCAGACCCTTCAACAACACCTTAACAATCATGGTCGTACTCCAGGTGGTCGCCTCGTCAATCTTGACTTATTATGAAATGACCAACAATATAACTATAAGAGGAAAGATTATGGAGATTGAAGCTAAACTTGAGAAACAACAAAATGAACAACATTGAGTACATGTACTCGATGTAAATGTAGTTATTACAGTAGGTAGGGTTATGTTAATAGATATTTTTTATAATAAAAATGTTATTTTTACATAGTCACTTTTTGGTAATTAATAAAATATCATCACCTATATTTCTAGCCACACAAATCAAATAATTTTTATCTCACATATACCAACATGCTAGGCGCACGGTCTTAAGGTCGTACCCTCACCAAATGACCTCGAGCATTTGCTCCCTCTTCACCGCGCCCCACCTTTATAATACTTCGCAATCGCAAAATATTACTAGCGCCGTCTGGCGGACGAAGTACTTACAAATACAAGTTAAATTCATAGACCACAGAAGTAACAGACATGGCACTTTTATTTTTGTTTATTGGTGCGCCCAAATACTTTTGGTTATTATGTACTCAAACAAATGTTGACGATACTTCATAATAAAAATTCTGCGGTGTTTATTTTTTAACCGACTTCAGAAAAAGGTGGTTCTCAGTTCGATTTATTGTCGCTGATAAGTTTATTGTTAATGAACCTATTTTGACCATTCTTTTTTTATATGAAGGGATATGCTGCCTATGTAATCCCATTGTTACCACGTCAGTGTCGATAATGGAAATTCTGAGAAATTTAAGCCAATTATCGAAAATTGTAGGCACGCTTAGGGTGACAACTTGATACTCGTGTTTATATCGGATGATACTATAAAACCGTGAAGATTTGGGCCTGACCTGATGATGGAGATGACAGAATATCAAGGGAATCTACATCGGAAGCAACTGTCACGTGTTTGGGCTTATTTAATGTGTATTGATTAGACCTTTATAACTAAATATGTTATGACTGTAACTTCAGGGTTGGAAGTTAGTTTTGTAAATTGAAAGTTAGCTAAGTCAGATGGGCAAAGGGATAGAAAAATAATATAATAAAGTTTAATTTATCATTATTTATTATTTTAAGGGAAAACGTAATCAGGGTCAAATAAATTTCTGCAGAACTGACACATTTAAAAAAAAATAATTCATGTTTTTTTTTGGGACCAGGCAAGACTGTGAAATTATATTATTAACTTCCGAAATTAGTTATTTTTCACTTTGTAGTGGTTTTTGAAGTCGGTTGTTTTTTTGTAAAAAGTTTTTATTTTTGTTTGTTTGCGGATAACTTCGCCTAAAATTTGGTATTTCGATGAATTTTTGGGTATTTCGACATGGGTGTCGTGATAGGGGTTTTGGGAGTGCAGATCACGAATATGACGTAATTTTTGAAATCCAAGATGGCCGACACCAATTTTATGATATTTTGACATGGGTGTCGTGAAAGGGGTTTTTGTGGGTGCTAATTACGAAAATGACGTCATTTTGGAAATCCAAGATGGCCGACACCAATTTTATGATATTTTGACATGGGTGTCGTGAAAGGGGTTTTTGTGGGTGCTAATAACGAAAATGACGTCATTTTGGAAATCCAAGATGGCTGACACCAATTTTATGATGTTTTGACATGGGTGTCGTGAAAGGAGTTTTCGCGGGTGCTAATCACGAAAATGACGTCATTTTGGAAATCCAAGATGGCCGATACCAATTTTATGATATTTTGACATGGGTGTCGTGAAAGGGGTTTTTGTGGGTGCTAATCACGAAAATGACGTCATTTTGGAAATCCAAGATGGCCAACACCAATTTTATGATATTTTGACATGGGTGTCGTGACGGGGGTTTTCGGGGGTGCAGATCACGAAAATGACGTCATTTTTGAAATCCAAGATGGCTGACACCAATTTTATGATATTTTGACATGGGTATCGTGAAAGGGGTTTTCGCGGGTGCTAATCACTAAAATGACGTCATTTTTGAAATCCAAGGTGGCCGAAATTATATTTCATGATATTTTGACTTGGGTATCGTGACAGGTTTTCGGGGCGCTGATCACGAAAATGACGTCAATTATTAGCTGTGGCATAGCTTCTATTTCTTTATCAAAGTCAAAAATAAAACATCAAATATAGTTTAGTCGCTAAATCGCCACTATTTTTCGCACTCCTTCAATGACGTCACTGGTAAAAAATAAATAAATAAATAAACTACAAAAAAGAAAATACATACTTATACAAATGTATACGTTAATTGGCAAAATAAAAAAAAATACTATGTCATAAATAACTAATAAAAAATTTCCTACTAACTACATACTGCGGAACTCGGTCGCGTAGAAAGCCACGCGTAGAATTGCGTTTTTTATTTGCATTTTCATGCACATCTGCAGCCCTGCGCGTGAGCGCAGATTCAATGTATAGTACCATGCGTTTCTCCATACAAAATTTGGTACTAGCGAACATCTATATTCTATATTATATCTATATTGGACTTATTTCAAATATAAATGAAATATTTGAAATAAGTCCAAACATAAGGTAACTATTGTAAACCTTTAAGGAGTTCCCTTAACTGGCCTTTGTCTTCAACATCAGAGCTTTATTGATAATCACAACTCATTTAGGTGTAAAGTTCTTATCAATACAAATTTATTAAGCACAAACACGAGGCAGCTGATGTGAATCGTTAAGGAGTTCCCTCGGCTGTCTCCCGGCTCCATCATCAACTCCGAACTTTACTAAATTGTAGTGCGTTAAAACACTTAATGAAAAAAACTTAGAAAAGCCCTAGACGCCCCTTTGATTTTTTAAATTTCTTCTAGATTTACCTAGTCTTCCATCATCAGATCCTAATTTCCTAAACATGAGACTACCTTGAAGATATCGTCTTTCTAATAAAACAAAAACATGTGGCACTCGGGGCTGCCGCGGTAAAGCTATTTTATACTAGCGGCTGCCAGCGACTTCGTTCGCGTGGAGTTAGTAATGCTCTGCTCCTATTAGTCGCAGCGTGATGTTTTATAGCCTTAAGCCTTTCTGGATTAATGAGCTATCCAACGCAAAAATAATTTTTCAAATCGGACCCGTAGTGCCTGAGATTAGCGCGTTCAAACAAACAAACTATTCAGCTTTATATATTAGTACTAGCTTTCCGCCCGCGGCTTCGCCCGCGTGGAATTGGGTTATATCGCGTTTTTTTAGATTTCCCATGGGAATAAAACTAATTAAATGACGATTGATCAGTTTTGAAGGATTGATCGTAGAAGGGTGAAAATTTAGGATTGTATGTATTTTTGTATGTTGTAAAAAAATAGAAACTAAAAATGTTGTGTAAAAATAAAAAACAAATAGGGGTGGACTACCCCTAACATTTAGGGGGATGAAAAACAGATGTTGGCCGATTCTCAGACCTACTCAATACGCTCACAAAATTTCATGAGAATCGGTCAAGCTGTTTCGGAGGAGTATAGGAACGAAAACTGTGACACGAGAATTTTATATATAAGATAGATGTTCGCTAGTACCAAATTTTGTATGGAGAAACGCATGGTACTATACATTGAATCTGCGCTCACGCGCAGGGCTGCAGGTGTGCATGAAACTGCAGATAAAAAACGCAATCCTGCGCGTGGCTGCGGGGTAAATCGCAAAGGTGTGCACACCGAGTTCCGCAGTATGTAGTTAGTAGGAAATTTTTTATTAGTTATTTATGACATAGTATTTTTTTATTTTGCTAATTAACGTATACATTTGTATAAGTATGTATTTTCTTTTTTGTAGTTTATTTATTTATTTATTTTTTACCAGTGACGTCATTGAAGGAGTGCGAAAAATGGTGGCGATTTAGCGACTAAACTATATTTGATGTTTTATTTTTGACTTTGATAAAGAAATAGAAGCTATGCCACAGCTTATAATTGACGTCATTTTCGTGATCAGCGCCCCGAAAACCCGTCACGATACCCAAGTCAAAATATCATGAAATATAATTTCGGCCACCTTGGATTTCAAAAATGACGTCATTTTCGTGATTAGCACCCGCGAAAACTCCTTTCACGACACCCATGTCAAAATATCATAAAATTGGTGTCAGCCATCTTGGATTTAAAAAATGACGTCATTTTCGTGATTAGCACCCGCGAAAACCCCTTTCACGATACCCATGTCAAAATATCATAAAATTGGTGTCAGCCATCTTGGATTTCAAAAATGCCATTTTCGTGATCTGCACCCCCCGAAAACCCCGTCACGACTCATGTCAAAAATATCATAAAATTGGGTGTCGGCCATCTTGGATTTCAAAATGACGTCATTTTCGTGATTAGCACCCAATAAACCCCCTTTCACGACACCCATGTCAAATATCATAAAATTGGTGTTTGCCATCTTGATTTCCAAATGACGTCATTTTCGTGATTAGCACTCCATTAAAAACTAATTCCCTACGACACCCATGTCAAAAATATCATAAAAATCTGGTGTCGGCCATCTTGATTTCCAAATGACGTCATTTTCGTGATTAGCACCCACAAAACCCCTTTCACGACACCCATGTCAAAAATATCATAAAAATTGGTGTCGGCCATCTTGGATTTCAAATGACGTCATTTTCGTGATTAATAGCACTCAAAACTCCTTTCACGACACCATGTCAAAAATATCACAAAAATTGGTGTCAGCCATCTTGATTTCAAAAATGACGTCATTTTCGTGATCTGCACCCCCGAAAACCCCCGTCACGATACCCATGTCAAAATATCATAAAATTGGTGTCGGCCATCTTGGATTTCCAAAATGACGTCATTTTCGTGATTAGCACCCACAAAAACCCCTTTCACGACACCCATGTCAAAATATCATAAAATTGGTGTCGGCCATCTTGGATTTCCAAAATGACGTCGTTTTCGTGATGGGTGCATCTTGGATTTCCAAAATGACGTCGTTTTCGTGATTAGCACCCACAAAAACCCCTTTCACGACACCCATGTCAAAATATCATAAAATTGGTATCGGCCATCTTGGATTTCCAAAATGACGTCATTTTCGTGATCTGCACCCTCGAAAACCACCGTCACGACACCCATGTCAAAATATCATAAAATTGGTGTCGGCCATCTTGGATTTCCAAAATGACGTCATTTTCGTGATTAGCACCCACAAAAGCCCCTTTCACGACACCCATGTCAAAATATCATAAAATTGGTGTCGGCCATCATGGATTTCCAAAATGACGTCAGCCGTGATGGGTGCATCTTGATTTCCAAAATGACGTCGCTTTCGTGATACACCCACAAAACCCTTTCACGACAATCCATGTCAAAATATCATAAATTGGTATCGGCCATCTTGGATTTCCAAAATGACGTCATTTTCGTGATTAGCACCCACAAAAACCCCTTTCACGACACCCATGTCAAAATATCATAAAATTGGTGTCGGCCATCTTGGATTTCCAAAATGACGTCATTTTCGTGATTAGCACCCACAAAAACCCCTTTCACGACACCCATGTCAAAATATCACAAAATTGGTGTCGGCCATCTTGGATTTCCAAAATGACGTCATTTTCGTGATTAGCACCCACAAAAACCCCTTTCACGACACCCATGTCAAAATATCATAAAATTGGTGTCGGCCATCTTGGATTTCCAAAATGACGTCATTTTCGTGATTAGCACCCGCGAAAACTCCTTTCACGACACCCATGTCAAATATCATAAAATTGGTGTCAGCCATCTTGGATTTCAAAAATGACGTCCTTTTCGTGATTAGCACCCGCGAAAACCCCTTTCACGATACCCATGTCAAAATATCATAAAATTGGTGTCAGCCATCTTGGATTTCAAAAATGACGTCATTTTCGTGATCTGCACCCCCGAAAACCCCCGTCACGACACCCATGTCAAAATATCATAAAATTGGTGTCGGCCATCTTGGATTTCCAAAATGACGTCATTTTCGTGATTAGCACCCACAAAACCCCTTTCACGACACCCATGTCAAAATATCATAAAATTGGTGTCGGCCATCTTGGATTTCCAAAATGACGTCATTTTCGTGATTAGCACCCACAAAAACCCCCTTCACGACACCCATGTCAAAATATCATAAAATTGGTGTCGGCCATCTTGGATTTCCAAAATGACGTCATTTTCGTTATTAGCACCCACAAAAACCCCTTTCACGACACCCATATCAAAATATCATAAAATTGGTGTCGGCCATCTTGGATTTCCAAAATGACGTCATTTTCGTAATTAGCACCCACAAAAATCCCCTTTCACGACACCCATGTCAAAATATCATAAAATTGGTGTCGGCCATCTTGGATTTCAAAAATTACGTCATATTCGTGATCTGCACTCCCAAAACCCCTATCACGACACCCATGTCGAAATACCCAAAAATTCATCGAAATACCAAATTTTAGGCGAAGTTATCCGCAAACAAACATAAAAATAAAAACTTTTTACAAAAAAACAACCGAACCACTACAAAGTGAAAAATAACTAATTTCGGAAGTTGGTGTCTTTGGTTTTGTATATTCGTTTTAGACACCGACTTCCGAAATTAGTTATTTTTCACTTTACATAGTGGTTTTTGGAAGTCGGTTGTTTTTTTGTAAAAAAGCTTTTATTTTACATTTTTTAGTTGTTAAAAGTACTATGTATTCAGTTGCATCCGGTCAGACTGGAAGCTGACGCAAATATAGTTGGGAAATGACGTACTTTTGTTTACTTTAATTTTTACCCGTAAGTACATATTCCCTCAACTGCCTATGGTCTTCATCATTAAATTTACTGTAGACTATTATTTTAACCTAATCGGAGTAAAGGTCTTATTAATATAAATGAATGAAGTCCAACCACAAAGTAGCTACTGGAAACCGTTGAGGAGTTCCCGGAACTGGCCTTTGTCTTCATCATTAGAGCTCATATGAGAGTCGCAACCCATCTAGGTGTAAAGTTCTTATCAATACAAATTAATCGAGCCCAACCACAAGGTAGCTGCTGTCAATTGTTGAGGAGTTCCTTCGACTGTCTCTCGGCTCCATCATCAGATCTACTCCAGACCTTTATTAAATTGTAGTGCTTTAAAATATTTAATGAAAATGCTAAGAAATGCACTAGTCGCCCCCCAATTTTTGAAAGTTCCGCTTGTTTTCTCTGGACTTCCACCATCAAACCTTGATATCCTTATCATGGGACCACCTTGGGAACGTCTTCCTTCCAACAGAAAAAGAATTATCAAAATCGGTTTATAAATGACGAAGTTATGCGCGAACAAACATAAAAAAAAAACATATACGGTCGAATTGAGTAACCTCCTCCTTTTTGAAGTCGGTTAAAAATTGAACATAAAAAACATATAATTGAGCAACCTCCTCCTTTTTGAAATCGGTTAAAAAAACGAACACCAAAATAAACATCACTAACAGAGACACTCTAAGGTGCGTATTACAGAACGTCACTCAAACTCAAGCTCTACTTAAGTCTCGTTTCAAGCCTTTTGATTGGTTAAAACTAGAATTAAGTAATGCTTAAGCAGAGATCAATGCTTGAGTGACGTTCTGTAATACGGACCTAAGATAGTGTTATACTCTATGCGACATGCGGTGCGTGAGCGAGCAAGCAGATGCTTTCTCGCTCACGCGCCGCCCGCTTATGCTAGCGGAGCGCGCGATGACGAACGACACGGGTTCCCCCTTCGAGAGCTTGTGGCATACTGAATCTCAATAGCCCGGGCAACAGAAATGATGGCGAATGCGCTCAGATTGTTGAATAAAATTTTGATTTTGGTCGTTTTAAAAAAATATTTCTACAATAATGTTCGTCATGAAATTACCTATCCATTAGTGTAAGAACGCAATCTAAATAATGCTTACTTTCCAGGAGATGCACGTTTATGATAATTATTTCTCTTGTCAGTGGTTTCGTTGTGAAGGAATTATTTAAACATTATACTTAGTAAAATAAAAAAAAATCTACAATTTTGGAGCCAAGATTATGGAGAAAATTTATGTATTTTTAGTAAGTTGATATTTCTTTTGGATAAAGAGTAGATAGCTCCGAAAAACTACATAAAAACGGCTTGCGGTGTGTTTTTCCTCTGGAGCCGCCTTAAGTGGCAGTGGCGTAGCTAGCTTGGGTGGCACCCGGGGCGGAAGTTGTTGGTGCCCTATGGAAAGTAAAAAACTAGCAGGTATCTCTCCACAACTGTGCTGTCATCTGTATACCCGTAGATACCGGGCATTAGCAGATCGTTAATATGCAGCAAGAACAGAGTTGCAAAGAGAAAAGACCCCGGAGGAATACCGACATTAGCCGATATGGACTCAGATGAGCATCTGTCGACAACAACTCGGAGGGACCATTCAGTCAGGAAGTCTTTTACCCAGCCAATCAGGCCAGGGGAAATGCCGTACGCTGGAAGCTTACTCAAAAGGCCAGCGTGCCATACCCGGTCGAAGGCCTTCGAGACATCAAGGGAGACGGCAAACGCTACCACATTTTTCTCGAAGGACTCGCCCCACAGGTAAGTGGCATACACTAGTAGGTCCCCAGTTGACCGATTGCGTCGAAACCCGTACTGTCGATCACTGAGGAGATCGTTACCTTCCAGGTAAGCCAAGAGGCGCGAGTTCAATACACGCTCCATAATCTTGCAGAGTATGGAGGTTATTGAAATCGGCCGATAGTTGGTAGGATCGGCACGACTACCCTTTTTGGGCACGGGCTGCACGTTGGCAAGCTTCCAGGACTTGGGCTCTGTACCAGTCCTAAATGAGAGGCGATACAAGCGCGTCAATACAGGAGACAACTCGGGCGCACATGCCTTAAGAACAATTGCTGGTATACCATCATGGCCACTAGCCTTATTCACGTCCAGACGACACAATACTCTCAGAACCTCCTTGTTCCTAATGCGAACCTCCGGCATTGGGGTTTCGCAATGAGGTAATTTAGGTGGAGTAGCACTGTTAGTGTCAAGGCGCGAATTGTGGCAAAGATGCAGAGACCTGCTTTCTCTCTCGCCGTATGAGCCAGTGCTCCATCCATAGATTTAACCAGCGGAGGCAGTGTGGGGCAACAGAAGTTCGCCTCGACCGCTTTGGCAAGGGACCAGAAAGATCTGCTAACGGATGGCTGCGCAGAGAGCAATTATTGCCAATATGAGTAATGCGGTCGAAGCGAGCCTTCTTAAGCGACAATTTGTAGGACTTGGCAGCACGATCAAAGGCCCTGTGGCCAGGAGCTCTGTGGTCCCGAGCTTTAACCCAGGTGAGAAATGCCGTGTGCTTACGTTGTTCCGCTTGAATACCGTCGGCGTTGAACCATAGGCGAGCCTAGCCACCGACGGGAACATCACTGAAGGGGCCTAATAAAATACTTCATAGCTTGACTCACCACATCGGATATAGCGTCCGCACAGCTCGACGGATTGTCAGAAGAGAAGCGAACCAGCTAGAAGGGATGAGAAGCAAAGAAGTGGCGCATCTCATTCCAATCTGCCGAGTCGTATCGCCACATTCGCCGTTCACTACGTGAGTCGCAATCTAGTAGGGCGAAGGATGATACAGAGTTCACCAGACAGTGGTCTGAAGTTCCTAACGGTGAGGGAACTGTTACAATACATCTGTCCGGATTAGTGGTCAGCAGAAGGTCCAAACAATTGGCGGTATGACCAACTACATCAGGCACCCTAGTCGCTTGTCCTACCAGCTGGGAAAGGCTCATTGATAGCGTAAAGTTTCGCGCTTCTCACCAGTATAGTCGATCCTCTGTGTATGGGAAAAGCCAGTCTTGGTGGCAGGCATTGAAGTCCCCCAGAGCGACAAACTGTGCGTCAGGGTGCCGGTGCAGCACATTGTCAGCAGCCTCACTGAGGTGGTCAAATATTCGAATCGTCCTTCGTAATTGGGCCCCCAAATACCTAGATCTCGCTACCCTCCACGACCAAACTCCCGACACAACAACAATTGGCGCATTATACAACGCAACAAAACTGCTTAAACCCATCCTCCGTACGGCTTTACCAGACATTATGCCGGAACACGACGAATTGCTTGGGGGCAAGACTTTATCTGGTGGATGGTAACTTCTACCGGCAGCCGATGTTAAAAAATATATTCTTCTTAATAATATTTTCTTCGTTTTACTATCTATCATTATAGAATAATACACGTTTAACAATTTCTGACAACCAAACACAACATATGTACTTCACAATCGCGAGTATGGTTCACGGGGAATCTCCCATGACAGTGTCAGGCTCTTTTGCGGGAATCCCCGATTTATAAATAGAGCTGAGCTAGTGCCAGTGGAGGAATCGTTGGAAAAAAAAATGTGCTAACGATTTAGGTATTTTAGAGACTGGGTGGGTGTCACCCCAAAAAAGGTGACACCTGGGGCGGACCGCCCCCACCGCTCCCCCCTAGCCACGCCACTGATAAGTGGTATTATCCTATGGAGAAGAGCCGGCAAGAAACTATACAGTTTAACTTCTGCATAATATATACATATACACATATTGCAGAATAACCAGCTGCGCAAACTGATTACGCGACGTCACGGTTCGCGCAGTGGTTAACCGATTGACTCCTGCGTTGCGTTTCGCTGATTCGAATCCCGCACGGAACAAATACACTTCTCATCAAAAAAATCGAAACAGCTTACGAGTTTAAGTTAAGTAAGGATAAAATATATGCCATATGTCGTTAATTAAATTTTCATAGGTTTCGTATTTGGTAACGAGTTTTGCCCTGAATGGAGTATGAAGGATATGAATTAAACAATACATGTAAATGAAAAAAAAAGCTAGGAAAAGTTTATTTAGTAACTGGTATTCCCTCCCCAAGCTCTTATGACTGCTTCCATGTGGTTCTTCATGGATCGGATAAGAGTGACAAATCAAATGTTCTGGCATTTCATTCCATTCTTCTTGGATCGCATACTGCAGCTGGCTGAATGATTCCGAGGCCGAATTTCTAGCACGAACACGTCTCTTTAACTCATCCCATAAATGTTCGATGGGATATATGTCCGGGCTTCTTGCTGGCCATTCCACAATGGGGATACCGACTTCGGCTAGATAATCTCGTACGACGCCCGCGGTGTGCGAACTAGCATTGTCGTGCATGAATATGAAGCCGTTGCCAATAAAATGTGCATAGGGCATCACGTGAGGCTCAAAGACACTGTTCGACGTACCGATGACAGTTTAGTGCAGACACGAACACTAGCTCTTTCTAACTTTCGGCGCTGATTCCTCCCCAAACCGTCCCCGAACCGCCACAGTAGCTGACCTTTTCTTCCAATACAGCATTGTGCAAAGCGTTCTCCATCTCTTCTATAGACCTTGTTCCTTCCGTCGTTACCATATAGTATAATTTTATACTCTTCAGAAAAGAGGACTTTGTTCCATTGGACGTATGACCAATTTAGGTGGTCACGTGCAAAGCTAAGCCGTGCTCTCCGATGGTCTGCAGTTAATTTCGGCCCGTTTGCTGGTTTGTGCGGTACCAATTCACGTTCCTTCAACCTTCTTCTAATTGTAGAGTCACTTACAGCCACACCACGTATAACACGAAGCTGCTGCTGTAGTTGAAAAGCGTTAAGGCGGCTATTTCGTAAAGAAGTTGTTACAATAAATCGATCATCTCGTTCCGATGTAACGCGGTCCTGCCAGATCCTGAACGGCGTGTGAACAAACCAGTCTCCCAATAGCGTTTGTAGACTCTATGAACAGATGACAGGCTTCGATGCAATCTTTCAGCGACAACACGCTGACTAAGTACAGAATCCAGTAATGCTACCACTTGGGCGGCCTCTGCCGGTGACGTCTCCATCTTTTACAAAAAATAAAAACTTTCAGACATGCCGAAGCTGCAGCAAACAAAAAAAGAACAAAAACTTTCAAGATAGACGCAAAATTTCAGTTTACAAATTGAAATGCACCTACTCTAACTCTAAACACACATTTGTTTCAAAACAGTGATATATTTCGTTTGTAGATAAACAAATGAAATTCTAATTTTGAATTTAAAATTTCCGTTTACTTTTTTAATGGCCAAACTGCCAGCTATACATGATGTTTTTTTTTCATGGAGTAAATACTCTTGTGTAAAATTGGGATAGAAACCATAAAAAGGTAAGTGTTTCGATTTTTCTGATGAGAAGTGTTTTTGTATGGTCCCCAAGTAGTTGTTCCGGGTCTAGCTGTTTGTGTATGTGAGTTTATATATTTGTAGACGCACCCACGATACAGGACAAATTGCTAGTGTGAGGCATAGTTTTTTAAAAAGAGAGAAAAAAAAACTGTTTTTTAGCCATTTAGTTAAGGTCTGAATGATAAATCAAATAAATTATAGTTTAGATTAGAACTAAACAATTACTTGAGAGCCGAATTGGTCGCAGTACCAATTAAGCTAGATCACCCCGACCAAATGGGTAACGTTATAACTGTGACCAAACAGGTGTGATCCGGGAAGGGAAGCAAGAAAACACTAATTCGACCAAAAATATTCTGTAAAAAAATTTGCTAAGTCTCGATGGAGCTGCTTGTTTATCTCTAAAAAGTAGATAATGAAATTTAGACAAAGTCGTGCCAGGTCTAAGGTTCCTTACAGGGAGCCGGACGCCCGGTGTCACCACTGCGTCGACTGCCGGGAGGATACGGTGCAGCATACGCTGGCAGAGTGTGCCAGTTGGGAGGAGCTGCGCCGTGTCCTCATCTCTGAAATAGGCAGTGACTTGTCGCTGCCGGCCGTAATCAAGTCGATGGTCGGCAGCGAAGAGTCCTGGGATGTGGTGGTTTCCTTCTGCGAAACAGTTGTCTCGCGGAAGGAGGCTGCGGAAAGGGAGAGGGAGATCTCGTCCTCTCACCCGACCCGCAGCAGGCGTACCGGGCGTCGTCGGAGGGCGGATAACGCCCTCTTCCAGCCCCCCTAAATGGGTTCAGGGGCGATGGACTCGGGGACATCTGTCGCCCCTCAAACATCAGGACCCGAGGTGGCGGCGCGAAGTGTTCCACGCGCGCTACTCTTAGACGTCACGGAGGGAGTCCTACACCTCACTCCCCCCCTTGACCCGAGGAGGCCTACGGTGGTGGGCCAGCACCAATCGGGGGTTGCGGAAGCAGTATTAGTTCTCGCAGCCCCCGGTGTAGGTGTGAGAAGGAACAACCGGGTGGTTTTTAGTCAGTAAGAGTCTGACAGACCCCGTCGCCCGCCCCAGGGCGGCGGACATCCATGAGGATTTTTCACCCGGAAAAAAAAAAAAAGGTCTAAGTTTCCTTACAGCGATTTTTTTGTTATTATAGTTAATGTCGTCAGTTGTGTGACTTGGCCGTTGAATATTCTTTATATGTTAGTGGGTACAAGCCAATTTTGTTTACACGTAGTGTTTTATCTGTTGTAAATACCTATGTTTGTTAAGCGAGTGCCCCTGATAATGCATGAGGAAGTCCAGACGGCTCTTCGTCGGTCTTCAATCGGAAAGCTGTCGAAGCTGACGGAGTCCCCATTAAGGCCTGGAAGGCCTATGGGTCCTCGCGGTGTGGGCATTTAACGAACTTTCTTAACCGCGTGCTCCTGACTACTGAGTGATATAAATAAATAAAACTCATGAATATCTTCAAAGTAGTCTATATTAGATAGTAGTTAATCAATTATTTACGAAATACAAAAAACGGACAACAAACTATGCACACAACTGTTACCAGATATAGTACATCTCTAGGTATGAACACATGCAAGACTCTTCGCTGCGACTTAACCATTCAGAACCCTACTATGCAAACTATGCAAAACCTTTTAAAAAAAATATCCGTTACCAAAGAACCCCGACTATAGATCTTGACCATAGAAGCATTAGGTCGTACCTATAGCTCGACCTTAGGAGCAGTAGGTTATATGTTAGGGTCGCGGGATTTATACATACGACCTGACAATGCTTTTAAAGTCAAGCTATAAATACGATGCTTCTATGGTCCAGAGATATGCATCATACAAACACTTTAGTAATACATACCTACCATTATGCGAGTAAGTGAGATAGCTATACTTGTTCGCATCGTCACGCTCACTCATTCACATTCAAAAGGACATCTGTTCCGAATGGCGAAGTTCCGTACGTACAAAACCGTTCCTTAATGCTAGATCATTTGCAAAACTACTTATTGTGGCGTCTACTGATAACGTCGCTGATAACCTGACTTTTGGCTAGCTTCAGAATCTGTAAACCACGATTAATTTGACAAACAAGTCAATACAATCAATTAAACATAAAGATAACAACAAGTCATTAGGTTCAATAAGGACAAATGTTTAAACTTTCCGGGTAATTATCGTAAATTGAAGAACATTCGTAGTATGATTTCACTCTCAATCTGTCAAAAAATCTTCGAATTTGCATACATTTTCACATTAGTACGATTATTTTGAATGTTTTAAAAGATTATGAAGTCAATCGAAAATTAACTTAATTACCATTTGAACAAATTTGATATTAGTTTAAGTTGAAATATTATGATACTGAACTATTAGGAATACGGTGGTCTCCAAAATCCCGCGGCGTAGCGTTAGCGAACGCGACCCTTGCGCAAGGAGGCGCGGGTTCGATCCCCGCACAGTGCAAATATTTGTATGCATGAATATGAATATTTGCACTGGACTGATCGTGCCTCGGAAAACACGTTAAGCCGTTGGTCCCGGTTACCATACGAACATCTAGTGGCAGTCGTTACGGGTTGTTGGAGCCTTCAAAAGTCTAACAATTGGTCTAACTGCAATGCTTAGATATTGCTTTCGGGTTGTGGAGGTCAGACGGCAGTCGCTTCACGGAAAATATCGAAGTTTAGATGGCTAAACTTCGATATTTTACAAACACTTTTTAACTGCTGATTATGGAATCAGCAGTTAAACTGGTAAAGCGGACCCCAGACTCCAAAGCTGAAAGCTACGGATGCGACGGGATTAACGCTGAGATGATGATGACGGTGGTCTCCAAAATTTCAAATTCAATCAATCAAATTAAAATAATAACCAGAATGCTAAATCCCGTAATAAAAACGTTGAAAATGAAGTCGCGGTCTCATCTAGGTGACAAAAAAATGTCAAAAACTTGACATATAACTAATCCTCAATCACAGATTGAAACTGAGAAAGATCTTAAAATTACAAGAATTACCCATGAGGTGCTACACAATAAAAACATAATAGCAGTTCAAACATTTGAATCCTAGAATTTTAAATCAAAATAGAAGTGAAAAAATGTCAACTAACTTTTGGCTACTGTAGCGTAGTCGTTTGCAGTTGAATAAGAATTAACTGCCACTAATAATCAATGCAATGTTGATATTTTTTCGGCTGGTAATACCGTACTATATTGCACTTTACCACCATACCTACTTCTGCCCTACCGTCATTTGTTCATTATTCGATCGGTTGTAACTTGAGTGAATGCAAGGAGCACAAAAATTAATACTTTACTGTAAAACAAAGCAAAACGGTATTTATTTCACTCGAAAATAACAATTGAACAAAGAGTATTTTAATTAAAATTAGTTGACAGGGAAAGTGAAGAAGACTGAAGGGAGCCAGAAGTCTTAAAAAACCATATTTCTTCAGTTTCAAAATATAAAACTAACTATCTAGATATCTGCTTAAAAATATATTGATATAATGTTTATATATTTAAAGTCACTCATATTGATGCAAATACATAATTGTATCAGTTTTATTTCCTAAGCACATACAATGAAATAGCAGTGTTCGAAGAATTATTTTTAGACGAGACTAAGGACCGTATAACAGAACCTTACTCAATATTTAAGCATTACTTAAAACTAGTTTCAACCAATCAAATAACTCCAAACGAAATTTAATTAAAGCTTGAGTTTTGAGTGAGGTTCTGTAATATGGACCTAAATTATCCAGTCAGAATTCCTTTATTTTTTTTTTAGTTATCATGGCAATGAAACAACATATTCATAATAAGTGATGTTAAAAAGGTTACATAATTGCAGACTTACTAGCTTGCACCAATTTATACCGATCTGACACGTTTTTCTTGCCATGAAAAACTAGGAATCAGGGATTACTCATACTTACCTATTCCACTTTTGTCCATACAAAACAATGATTTTGTTGACGAAACAATGAAAGAAAATGTATTCTATGGACATCTGAATAAGTGTAAGTAATCGTGACGTGAAAGTGACAACACGTTTTTTCTACGGCGCGGTTTATCTATTGTAAAGAAACCGAGCAGTGTACAAAGACCTTTACTCAAAGGTCAAACAGCTATTCTGTATGCGCTTAATTCGTCGTTATATTAGTACCGTTCCTTAGCAAAAATCGTATAAATTATACTTTCACGACCCAGTGAACTACAGTATTATTACTAATTTCTAGCTGGTTACTATTCTGCCGTCATAAGAAAAAAAGACGCACCTAACATTTTTTTTTCAAATTGAGTTACATGCATATTCTAAATCAGTAAAAAAAATGGCATCCAGCAATATTATTATTTTTTGAATGAAAAAAAATGTTAGATGCGTCTTTTTTCCTTATGACGGCAGTATTGAGGATAACAATTCATTTATTTCTGCATGGGTTCCATGAGAATATGTGTCAATTGAATAGAAAATAATCAAACTATAATTACTTGGGCAAATTCTACAGACGGCAGCCAAAAATTTGTTAGGTTATTGGGTTTTGGATGCTAACTGTACGTAAAAGAGCGTTGGATTACATCTTTGTGAGTGGGCGTCGAAATAGCAGGACGGTGACGCACCGCACTTCAAATATGTAAGTAGTTAGTCAGAATTCAGTGCAAACTAGTTTAAAACATATTGTACCTTTAAAAGTAAAACCGTTACTAAACGAAATGATGAAATTTTAAAGGGGAGGCAGTAAAAATAGTCAGTGTTTTTTCTAAACAAAATTTGAGTTGCGGTATCTTAATTAAAAAAAAACCCAGAGCTCAGATTTTATTTAGAAAAATCGTTGACTATTTTTTGATATTGGCTCCCCAATAAAATTTCACAATTTTGTTTAGTAACGGTTTTACTTTATAGGTGCGATATGCCATGCTCAAAACTAGCTGCATGGATTACATAAGTTTGAACCATTACACAAATTCACAACAATTTGACAGGCTATAGTCTCGAAAATGCACCACTTTATTTACTTAATTTGCCTTGGCCCCAAGAACAAATACCTACCTTGCAGAAGTATACCCGTCGTCTAAAACTATCGGGTTTTGGATTTGTTAACATGTTGAGAGCCAGAAAAATGTTCATTTTTGAACTTATTCATGTCCAATTTTGCTTTTGAAAGTGAATAGTTACGCTGCTGCAGTATTTTTAATCCTTATAGGTTTAAAAACACTAAAATCAAACGCAGTTCGGAAGTTCCTTTTAAGGCAAACATGTTTTATAATTTGATAAATCTTACCAATAGCACATTCCCTCATAGAATCCGTAGAATACAATTATGAGTAAGCAGACAAGCGATACAACTCTCTACCTCTCTCCCTCGTATAACATACTACTGCCACAACATACCGCCTTGATTCTCCAAACTAAACGATATAAACTTGATGTAAAAACAACTAGTTTATATTTACATGATTGATGATACAGTTCCAACAAACTGGGTGGTTTTTCGTTAACTTAGTAAAGTATTTACATAGTTAACTATTTAACAATAATTTTCGTATGTTATGGTTGTTGCATATCAAGATTGTTTACGAGCTTCGTCAGTGTCATCTTCTTCTTCCTCAGCCTATAGATGTCCACTGCTGGACAAAGGCCTCCCCCAAAGGTTTCCACGATGACCGCCATGTTTTTATTCACGCCTAAACTGTCTTTCTTTCTTTTCTTTAGAGTGAATACTACTTCAACTCTTCAATGGCCCCTGTGGTTAGATACCACATTTTTGCCAATAACACGTGTAATAAATTATAGGAATTCTTTAAAAAAATTATTTCACAATAATGGCGAATATCGCCAATGACAGTAAGTTGAAAAAACGGCCGCGTTAGCCGACTACGAGGAGATTTGATGCAAAGCCATGATGTGGCCACTATGCTGCGATATTTCAATGTTCTTTATGAATTAGTCACTGAATGCACTTTTTATTACATAAATCACGCGCTTTTATTTAGTAAACGACACTATAAATAATTTAAAAGTTTTTTTTTTTTTTTGTAGTGTGGCACTAGTTGTGACTTTGTGCCAATTTCAAGTAAAATAAAAATCTTCAAAAGTTCTTCTTTCTTTCTCTTATGGCTTCGCACGGTTTGTGCATTTAGCCAATGTCACGTAATGAATTAATCATGTCGAAAAAGACGGCCGTGCGAACCGAACACAGAGGAAGATTTGGTACTAAGCCATGATGTGACCACTATGCTACAATATTTCACTGTTCTTTATGAATTATTCACTGAATGCACTTTTTACTACATAAATCACACGTTTTTATTTAGTAAATGACACTATAAATAATTTAAAAGTCCAATGAAAAACGAGCGTGGCACTCATCTTGGCTTCCCGCCAAAAACTCAATTTAAAAGTTCAATGAAAAATAAGCGTGACATTCATCTTAGCTATCCTGTCAAAACCCTTATCGCCTAAACTGTCTATGG
The DNA here is from genome assembly GCA_017933935.1 of Sesamia nonagrioides. Lineage (NCBI taxonomy): Eukaryota > Metazoa > Arthropoda > Insecta > Lepidoptera > Noctuidae > Sesamia > Sesamia nonagrioides. The sequence continues at coordinate 29,186 of JADWQK010001987.1, forward strand.
GTATGTTGTAATTTGACAGTCTAAACCAATATTTTATCTTCTGCCATTTGCTAACGAAATGGAATGAAAAAAAAAATGCACTGAATTTAAATTCTGTTTGAATGGAATTGGGGCCTTAGTTACATTATTATGTCTTAAAATTCAAACGTTTACTGCCCGCTCAAGAAATGCAACAACACTATTCAAAAACTAGTGTTAAACAGTCAAAAATTTAGTCTTTTCAAGTTTTAGTACACAACCAACTTAAAGTTCAAAAGCAATAATTAGCACATTTGGCTTTAAAAATTAACATTATCCCGTACTAAGAGGCACAAAGAATTACCAAGATAACGAAATTACCCATTCCCCATGCCCCAACAACTTATCGCTGATTCAGTAAATTTGAACCACATAACAAATTCTCTTTAAAATTAATATAAGTAAGACACTTACATTCTATAACAAATGAATGCTTAAAGTAATTACTTTAGTAACCTTTTTTTGTTCACTTTAATTCTTTATGTTTTTTTTTTAGAATTTTATTTAAAACATTTTGATATTTTTTTTCGAGAACATTACACTTTCGATTGATCTACATAATATTACTTACATAATAGTTAAAAGGGAGTGCTCACTTGAGCGTAGCACAATTTCTTATGTAAGTACTTACTTCTTTTAATTATTTAAAAAAATTAAACCTTATTTTTTTATTGCATTTTACATTGATCCTGATTAGATTTAGAAGAATGTGTTACAATTTCGCATTTTTTTGATTAAGTGGGTTTTCAACCAAAGCCTCTTGACAGTTCCTAAGTAAGGTCCAGTGTCAGATTATTAATATGAAATAATATTTGTCAGACAAGACAGCGAATAATCACAATTTGTATAAACAGTTAGATAGATAAATAATCAGACATTTAAATCATCCTTTTGCCAAGTACACAACACGAGTAGTACCTATTTGAGCCTTGGTTTTAAACCCTGTCCTAAAGAGGACATTATCAATACATTCATTTGTAATTTTAATGTAGGGCATAGTAATAAACCTCGACCACCTTGTTCACAAACTTAACTAATTTTAAGATGAAAAAGTTGCACTTCACTTATTTTTTTTTTTAAGTTAAGTGCATCTTTTTCATTCTACAGTATGTTAACTAACAGAGGGCGTTCCCGTTAACCCGAAATAGTATAGCATACATACATGCTAAAAAAAATATTTCCATTCGAAAACAAAATGTTTTAAATTTTTTTCCAATAAGAAAATGTTCAATAAAAATTTTAAATCGACATGTAAAAGAAACACACTGTACACGCGAACATGAAAGACGGCAACGTCGCAATTTATTTATACATGACGACTACTATTTTGATTTAAAACAGGAGGTTTCAAATTTATTTCCAATTAGAATTTTTTTCTATTCGGATTTTTTTATGCTTATTTTTCTATGCTGATATTTTTATTTTTATCTATTAATGATATATATTAACGAGTTTAAGGGAACGCCCTCTGTTATTTAACATACTGTATATCGTTTACAAAAGGGTAGAAGATAAAATATTACTTTAGACCTGTCAAATTAATCCACCCCTGACGTAAATTGACGTATTTTAGTCGCCATGTTTATAATCGCGTCTAAACTGTCTATGGAGTCTCTTAATTTGACAGGATTAAACTAAAACGTTATCTTCTATCCTTTTCTTAATGTAATAGAAAGAAAAGGATGCACTTACCTAACATAAAAAAAATTAAGTCAAGTGCATCTTTTCCATGTTTCTGAACAAGAAAATAGGCGCCATTTTCTACTATTACACGGTAAATTTTAACAAAGGTGATATAAATTTGTAGCCATATCATGAAATGATAAGAGTCAATTAGTAATAGACGATTCATAAAGTATGGAAGCATGGGCAAATTTCCTTGAATAGTCAACCATGAGTCAAATTAGACATAATAATCACTAACCAATGTGTTTTTTTTTTTAATTTTATACTCATAGTAAAATGTTCGTACAACAATGAATTAACAAAATACAAATTGTTCTTAGCCAAAATTTTGGTCAAAGTGTATTTCCGAAAGCTTATAAAAGTATACCTTTCATATTTAATTTAGCTCGAAATTAATTTCTTATGTTTTAAATTATTAAGTATACTCGTACAAATGTCGTACACTATAAGGCGTTTATCACTGCCACGCACCAACCAATGTGGCCCGTGTTAGTACCTCTGCTTATATAAAAAACACGCATAGTCCAACACACAGAAAATGCATCCAAGTGTGTTCATTTGGATCACGCTTCTACAACCGGAGAAACATGAGCACACGCACGTGTGAATGGCAAAACGCAACGTTTGTCACACCGGTGTCACTGTGCGGTGCGTGATTTTGGATGGGCTTGATGTGGCATTAGAGTGAGAGCCGTCATGAATCCACAACACGCAACACACGCCTGAGTGAGTTGACACGCAACTTGCAGCGAGATGCGTGGCAGTGTGATAATCGCCTTACTGGATAATATTCTGCGATGTCGAGAGTAACATTAATCATAAGAGTTACTGTAATTAAGATGGCACTTCTGATGTTATCCTCAGAGGAATGTCGTTGGCAGTGTTGTATCCTAACGTTGAATCAAACAGGATCGTTCGCTGGGCTGGCTCGTCAATTCACTTTGAGCATAATTCTGACGGGTGACCGCAGCTCTGACGACAGTCGCCGTCGGACGAGCGTCTATTTCACATAACCTTCTCGTTAACAGATTCTGGACACTAGATGTACACTTAAAACCTACATTATTACTAACACAATATCTATAACCACTCTGCCCACTCCGCCTCCGATATTTTTGCTTATTATGATGTGTATCTGTTGTATACACAAGTCTTCGATTGTTATCAATTAGGGCCTCGGGAGCGGGCGCGTGTGCTGTTTGCTAGCAGCGTTGGCTGATGTATTCGTTGTAAGAGGCGGAGATCTCCTCCGACTGGTAGCGCGTCAGCTTGATGCTGCGCCTCAGCTCGCCCGTGATGGCGGCCTTATACCCGCCCTTTCTCAGAAGAGAGTCTATAGTTTGGATTTGGTCCCAACCTGAAATCACCCCATGTTTTCGTAAGAGATTTAGTTAGTAGCGTATATACGTACTTTTAGGGTTCCGTAGCCAAATGGCAAAAAACGGAACCCTTTAGATTTTTTTTATGAGACAAAACCCGCCACACATTATCCCACCCACTGCAACTCCTGAAAGCCAGAATCAACAGTGGAAACCGCCAGAAAAACGCCGAGCAATGAAGCTCGACGAGCCCCGGAGAAACGATTCAACTGTCTCGGGTCCCGCAATGAAATTAGTCAGAAAAGAATAGCGGAGGAGTAAGAAAAAAGATATTTTTTCCACTTCCCTCCATAACAAGCAGGAGACAAGCTATACTGTTGAAACTTAGTAGGTACATGTATTCTGTGAACCGCATTAAGATTTTGATGCAAAAATAAAAAAATAATGAATATTGGGGGCTCCCCATACTTAGAACTGAAATTCAAAAATTTTATTTCATTAAACACATACGTGTGGGGTATCTATGGATAGGTCTTCAAAAATGGTAAGGAGGTTACTAAAATATTTTTTTTTCTAAACCGAATAGTTTGCGTGACAGACGCTTCCAAAGTGGAAAAAGTTGGTCCCCCCTCTAACTTCTAAAATGAGAAAATGAAAAACTAAAAAATGACATGATGTACATTACCTACTAGGTATTAAAACTACCAACGAAAATTGTTTTGAACGAGATGTAGTAAGTAGTATTTTTTAATACCTCGTAAATCGTAAACCGCTTATTACAGCGTAATCTTTCATACAAATAACTTAAATCCTTTAATTTTATAAATTGACTAACTTTCCGCCCGCGGCTTCGCCCGCGTGGAGTTCGGTTATAGCGCGCTTTTTGGATTTCCCTCGGGAACATCAAATTTTTCCGGGATAAAAGGTAGCCTATGTTCTTTCCCAGGGTCTAAAGATTGTCTGTGCCAAATTTCATCAAAATCGGTTGAGAGGTTTAAGCGGGAAAGCGTAACAGGCAGACAGACAGACAGAGTTACTTTCGCATTTATAATATTAGTATGGATGGTACGGAACAATACAATTACAAACATGCTGTATTGTGAAAGGAGGAAAATCATTGCCGAGAATTAAAAGACTAAAGATTCCCCAGACGATTTGAAAACCTCAAACGCAATAAAAACTCATTTTTTGACCAAAGATCGTATACACACCTTGCTCGGTAGCAACTTGAGGTAAATAAGTGGCAGTGCGCTTCGTTCCTCGTTCACTGATGAACTCGATGCGGATGCCATGCTTTCCCAACTTCCAGTCCAGGTAATGCTCAGCCTCTTCGAAATGCTGGAGAATGGAGACGGACACGGTCAGCCGGGGGACTTCCTCGCGAGTCACAGGTGCGAACCGAGAGTCTTTCAGTGCGCTTGTTATTGCATACTCGCGAAGACCTTGTGGAAAAGGGGGGGTTATTAATCTTGTTAATATCTATATAACATCTTAAAACTACGCGGAGAAGCCTTACTTTACCGAGCATAGACTCGGTAAAAGGTATATTGAGGTATTAAGTACGCCCACATTTTGCCAAATCCCATGGTAAATGATTTAGGGCGAACCTATTGCCACAGGCAAGTACCTTTGTTGCTAACCGTGTTCCTTACACGGGTAGCAACAAGGGTTTTAGTCCGTAAAGTCTGAGACGCCCTTCCCCGCTCCGCCCAGAAATTCCAATCCTATTGCGAACATTAAATGAATTGCATGAAAGATGATACGTATGTGACGCATATTTACCACAAAATGATTTTCTTTAGTGTATGCTTAATACATTTATTTGTCCAAATGTATCACATAAAGAAAGAACTTCAGTACTTTCTTTCCTTGTGTGACTACAAAGATTCACAGACAGCACAATTCAAACTTCACGACGACTGAACATGAGGCGAGTCGGTGCGGGGCGGTATTCTTAGGTGATCAAAACTTATACGGGTGAAACCGCAAGGCACAGCTAGTTATCCTACAAATATACAATATGTAAAGAAACCCCGTCCGATCCAAAAGGATAATTAAGGTTAGGTACCTATACACATGACCCAGGGGCGTGCACAGAGATTTTGTGGAGGGTATGCACTACCCAAAAATCTGTGCTTATACAAGTGCCACTAGGTGTTCGTATGGCAACCGCGACCAACGGCTTAACGTGCTTTCCGAGGCACGACCAGACCAGTGCAAATATTCATATTCATGCATACAAATATTTGCACTGCGCGAGGATCGAACCCGCGCCTCCTTGCGCAACGGCCGCGTTCGCTACCGCTACGCCATGGAGGCTGTCAAAATACAATGAAATGTTATTATTAACGCAACTGTAAATAAGTAATAATTTATTTCTCAAAAAACTGAAAAAATATTTTACTATCTATAAATTACATCAACGCGCCTATCTTTTTTAAATAACTCTATAAAAATTAAATATGTATAAGATCATTTTAAAATCGCTAAAAGTTCTTTTTCAATAGAAATACAGACAAATCTGGGAGTCTACTTTAACCTTATGTATTTCATAAATATACGTGATGCGCTACTCATTGGAATCATAACTATTAAATTTTGCTCATTTGTAAACTTCAGGAAAATTATTACAATATAAAGTATAATAGTATTGAAATTCATAGCAAGTAGGTTGAAAAACTTAAGGTCTTTTAAGTTTTGATAACAACGAATTGTCAATACCGCGTTTTAAAATAATTTAGGTACCTACACGGGAAACAAAATAATAACGTTAACGTTGAAAAATTCACCGTTTTAAATTTATCTAAATATACATCACAAGTACAGATCTTTCCTAAAACAATCAATATATTTATGTTACCAAATACACCAATAACCAAACAACATAAGCTGATAAAATAAAAAGGTATTTTCACAAACAACAATTGTGCTAGTTTTGTCAACTTCTTGATTCGGCCGCGTAAAATGAAGCACTGCTTATCTGGGCTTATAAACCGAATGAAATTACAAGACAACACACGAAAAGTTTACACATCAATCAAATAATTTTATTCACACACGCGAATCAGCGACACGTCAGAGAAGCACATTTCGATTCTGCTTACGGCCGCCACGCGAATGTGGCGCGGTCGTCGCGACAAACAGAGTTGCGCGTAGTTTAGTTTGCACTAGCCCCAATAGATGGCAGTGTTATCAATAACTGATTAAAGAAGTCTTTAAGTTTGTAGTATATAAATTATTTTATTGTACTATATTATAAATTATTATATATTTTTTTTGAAAATTATTAGGGTATGCAGTGCTTATCTGCCTCTATGGAGCGCACGCGCCTGACATGACCAAATAAAATATGAATTTTTACATAATCATCATAGTAACAATACCTACCTACTAAAGAATTTTGAAACAATCTATTTTTCCGTAAATTAATTCCAACTTCCCCAAAATTTGGTATTTTTTTAAATAGTGACAACACCATTTCAGACACTTATTATTATGAGTGACCCCCTTCACCCGCGCATGTATGCCTACCGTGTTGCCTACCGCACATGTATTAATATACCTCGGTTTTTCGAAATAATACTTATTTTTAAGGGGTTTTTGTTTTAAGTTTAGGCCAGTTTGTAGGCGTTAGTAGTGATACTATCAGTTATCGATACCTAACAATACCTTCACGTATCGGACAGGGTTTTCTTTACATATTGTATATGTATAGGATACTTTTCATCCCGATATTCCCACGGGATCGTTACTTATACGGTTGAAGCCGCGGGGTGACCCTGGTGTAAATGATTTGACCATGACTTGAATATATAATTATGTATTATTACTTTACTTATTTTTTTCTGATCTCACTCATTGTGCCTGAGAGTTCTGTCAATAAAATAAGTGGTGACTATTGATGAGGTCTTGTGTTAACCTTTTGAACGCCCATCTATATAATACGCGATGTGTCCTCCTGCGCCACACTACAAATGTATAACGTATGTATAGTAAAACGTAGGGATGGGATTAGTGTCCTATCGACAAATAATATTATACATATAAAATAATGTTTATTCACCAATTTACGAAGCTAAATAAAAACTGTAATAGTAATTTCATATTTTATTTTATTTCATAAAAAAAACAATATGAAAACCTGGATATATTCCCCACAATAAAGAAAAGAATTTTAAATTTATTAGACGTGTGTTCTACAAGGCACATCCCTATTTGTCTCCAAATGTAATCCTTCTACTTCATATCAAGTAGGTAGTTGGCGCAATGGCGCTCGAGGCACGTCAAAATCCTTTCTGTTCTAGGGATGTCTAGATTTCTATGGTATATATTTTATATTCACTGTGGTCGAGTTACACGTGCATAAACTCAACCGATTCCTGCATAATTTATTTTGTTTACTTACAACAAATACAATTAATAGAAGCTAAATACGTGGTTTTCTACGTTTTAAAAAATAAAATAAAATGGAGGGTAAGTGTCTGTTTTACACAAGACCTTTTTTTTAATGGTGTCGCTAAATACTCGCAATTATTTTTCTGGTTTGTAGAAACTAATAGAAAACTGAAGAAAATTCCTGAAACGGAAGTTGACGACTTAACGGAATGTCAAGACGACGAACTATTTCAAAATTCTGATTCAGACTTGAACAACTCGCAATAATTCGTCATATTCACAGTCACAATTTTCTTTATAAGGACACGTGCGCCAACTCAAGATGTAAACATTGCACTACACTAAAATGCACAAGGTCACTATGACCTTGAAACCCGTCCGCTTATGACGTCACCGATTTCCTTCTATACACGTCGGTGGCGCGTACGGACCGCTAACTAACTAACTTTGTAGGGATGGGTTTTTCAAACGGGGTTTCACTATCGACAATGATTAGAAAACCTATTAATTCTTGATTAAGGTGAATAAAACCTAGTTTAAAGTGTACAATATCTATAAAATATTATATATTTACGTCATTTTCTTGCAATAATAGTATTTATGATCATTTCGACGAGATGAAATATAGCGAGGTCTTCGTCGTGTCCCATCACTAGCTTACTTGATATCAAGTAATTGGCGCTGGGGGCATTAAAATATTTTCTGGCGTTTTTGTTTCTATTGAAAATTAAACAAATAAGAACTTATTATGCGTGAAAAAGTTAAAAATATGGTTGATAACAGGGCAAATTTCCATAAAAACAAAATAAAAGGTCTTGTAACAGTCGTAAATTTATTTTATACTGTGATTACTTCTAATCAAGTAGTGGCGCTGAGGGCACGAAAATCTCGAACTTGTATAGAAGTGATTGGCGTTCAAAAGGTTAAGTATCACTTGAACTTCCATCTTACAAGCTATTGCTACTGTGGGAAAAAGCTACAGAATCAAAAACCACAACTGCTGTTTTATTAAAGCAAACTACAAATGCAGAAAGGATTACTCATGGCTGCTTTTTTTATTTTATTAGTTATAAACTAGTGCTTGACTGCAATCCCGCCTGATGGTAAGCAGTGATGCAATCGTTGATGGTAAAACGCACTAGCTTATTAAGCTTAAAAAAAACTGAGTGAATAGGAAGGAAGACGGCAGTTGAGCGAGGTGATGCAATGTTTAACCCAACAACACGACCAACGATGCTGCGCCAGAGGATGATCTGGAGACCCTCCACGACCAAACCCCCGACACAACAACATTAGGCACATCGTACCCGGTCACATCGCAACCCAACTGCTCAGACCCGTCTTCCGTACGGCTTCACCAGACATCATGCCGGAACACGACGAATCGCTTGGCGGCAAGACTTTGTCTGGTGGGTGGTAACTTATAGCGGCTGATGTTGTTGCCTACCACGGAGAAAACCAACAATATACTGAAAATATCAACATTTTAAAGAAATTGTTGATATGTTAGAGTGCTCGCGTGGGGTACATGCGTCGCCCAGTGTTACATAATGCAGTCTCTCCCTTTTACGCGTGACCGTATAACGCTGTACTTCTATGTATTCTTCGAGAAAAAATGCGCGAGCATGTCAATCGGTTCGGCAACACCCGCGGAGAACAGCCGTCTGTGTAATTCAAGTAACAAGTGGTCGGGCTACGCGTGTACCCCACGCCAGCAAACGCTGGAACGGGGAACTTTTTGACAACGTGAATTTCTCAAGTTTTTTACTGCAAATGTAAGTATTTTCTTTATGTTTTATTCAACTTTTGTTTTGCAATTACTTAAATGTTAGTTTATGATATAAAACCGCATAGTTAAGTTATATCTATTTTTTCTAATTTAGAGCTCACTATGACAGCAAACACTAATGAGAAGCGTATACAAGATCGGTTGATGGAAGATGATGAAACCAGTAACAATCCAAGTGATAACAAGCAAAAAGAGCTTTCTAACGACCGAAAAGAGCAGTTTCCATGAACAGGCTGGTTCTGATAGTGAGCAGGATGCTTCAATGGGAGACGAGGAACAAAACAGTTCATCATCCGAAAATGATTTCACGCAATAGGCGTCGTAATGGCCTGTTACGTTGTTTTATAATTTTGTTTGTTTGTCTGAAATCAATGGTCTTGTCATTTACCAGATGAATAATCCAGAGTTTCAAGTCTGGTTCAAGTTCTACGCTGCCACTACTTGAGAGAATTCGGGTTTGAAGTTTTGAACTCGTCCGGCTTCTTTTTGAATGCCGAATTAAAAAATATACCCAGAGGCATAAAATTGAAAGGAAGAGTACTTTTGGGATTATCAGAACAACCTTCACAGCAAAATATGCCAACGCATAGTCGAGTAGGTCGCTGAGCTTTCTATAATAGCGCTGGAGACAGAAGCACGTGCATGAAGATGAAGCGTCGATATGTAGTGACCATCAGGTGATAGTGTGCCCTCAATTTTAATGAAAATGTATAAGATTTTTATGTTCATTTTAATTGGTTCATTAAAATAGATGTTGAGAAATTCATTAGACCTTAAATTATTAACAAAAATTTTAAAATAAGGCTGATTAATCTCATACCATCCTAATATTGCAATTTTTATATTATTTTATGTATAGTGTATAATTACTTAAAAAAAAGACCTCCGATTATAATAGTACAGTCAATCTGCAATTTGAGCTCCGAAAAATGACAAACCGGAATTTGACTCGATGAATCGTTAGAGGGGCAAGTAATAAACTTAATGTTAGATTTCCGAAGTCCCTCCTCCTGCTGTTTTTGAGAAAATCCAAAAATATTTTGAAATTGATTTATCTCAGCAACTATAAGGGCTAGCGACCTTTTCTTTTTTTTAAACTGTTAAGGACACTTAGGACTACATTTTCTTTCATTGAAGTGACATCATCCGACTTAAACTGCAAAAGCTAGATGGCGCTAAAGTTTGAAAAAATTGGTTTTTTGCCATTTTCATTATGAAATAACAATTTTTTTGCAATAATGTAAATGAGAAAGTTGTTTGTCACAAAATTAGCTACAACTTTTGTTTAAAACATTTTTTCGTAAAACTTACCGTTTCCGAGCTGAAGCTTGTTGAAGTGTACAAATCGTACATTATGTGCCTTGCTGTAGGGTGTTTGTCATACAATTCATGGATAGATCAGTGAATTGAAATGTTTACATAATTTTAAATTTTTAAACTTTTAAAACTTTTTTAAACAATGGATTTTATGGATTTTTTTTTTTTTTTTTTGATGGATTTTTTTAAAAAAAGGTCGCTAGCCCTTATAGTTGCTGAGATAAATCAATTTCAAAATATTTTTTGATTTTCTCAAAAACAGCAGGAGGAGGGACTTCGGAAATCTAACATTAAGTTTATTACTTGCCCCTCTAACGATTCATCGAGTCAAATTCCGGTTTGTCATTTTTCGGAGCGCACGGCTTTTTTTTCGACATATTGACTGTACTATAAGCATAGTGCCATTTAATGTTAAAAGTATAATAAATGATTAAAAATAACTGGAGTTTTATTAATTTATCAACCTATTTTCAAAAATAATTGTCATGCAAAAGGTTCTCGGCGGTAGGCCATAACATCGGCTGCCGGCGGAAGTTACCACCCACCAGACAAAGTCTTGCCGCCAAGCGATTCGTCGTGTTCCGGCATGATGTCTGGTGAAGCCGTACTGAGGACGGGTCTGAGCAGTTGTGTTGGGATGTGTGGCGGGTACGATGCGCCAAATGTTGTTGTCTCGGGAATTTGGTCGTGGAGAGTCTCCAGATCAATCTCCCTCTAGCGCAGCATCGTTTGGTCGTGTTGGTCTTGGGTTTAACATTGCATCACCTCGCTCAACTGCTGTCATCCTTCCTATTCCTAAGTTTTTTAAGTGAATAGGCTTAATAAACTAGTGCGCTTTACCATCAACGATTGCATCACTGCTTACCATCAGGCGGGATTGCAGTCAAGCACTAGTTTATGATATTAAAAAAAATCATTGTGTGTCTGTGTGTGTGAACTGTAAATTTTATTCCAATCAATTTGAGTTTCTCACAGTCCATCAAATCTATACTAATATATAAAGCCGAAGAGTTTGTTTGTTTGAACACGCTAATCTCAGGAACTACTGGTCTGATTTGAAAAATTATTTTTGTATTAAATCCAGGAAGGCTTTAGGTGATATAAAATCACGCTACGACCAATGGGAGCGGGGCATTTTAAAAAAAAAACATATCTAAACCTATGCGGGTTGAACCGTGTGGTGCAGCTAGTATCTGATAATTTGATGCTCATTTAAAATGTTATTTATATTTCAAGTATTGTGGAAGATAACAGTTTGTAGGTGATGTTTACTTATTAATAATTTTATAATGATTTTAGTTAAATAGGTATTGAAAATGTTATCTTCTTCAAATAATATGACAGAGTATTGAGACACGATTATGAGGTGTTGCCACGTATTATTATTATTGATCTTGTCAACTAATAAGAGAACAAGGTCAGAACTAGTCATGACTATTCTTTATGCATACACTCTCATAATAAAATGTTTAGTTAATAATATAGAATGATCTATCCATTCTACCCATTGTTTGTCTCCTTACCTGAGTGTAAATGCATAGCATTAAATGTCCCGATGCATCCTCGGAGCCGGTGCTCCTTACCAATCTTCCATGTCACAAATAAAGGACTGTGAATAATAAGTTACATGTTAAATATATAAGTAAAACTGATTCTGAAACTCATTCAATAGAAACCTTCAAACATTAGGTAAAGTTTATTACTCATTAGACATTCTGTAATAGAAGTTACACAATAGCAAAACTGTGTACTGCATTATAAACTTTATGCAGTTTAACATAAAGAATGTATTAGCATGCACATTTTCGGAAGGTGGTGGGAACAGAAGTGTATTGACCGCGAATAAAAAACAAAATTACCTTGGTGTAGGCGTCATATATGAGCAAATTTATATACAATATGTAAATAGAGTGAAAGTGGAAATGTGCAAGTAATTGACTGAAATGTTTCATAGAAAAAACATAAACGGTCTAATTCATTAGACTGACCTCATTTGAAACAAAAGATGTGAAGGTAGCTCAACAAAGCATGTCCAATATGAAAAAAATATAATGTTAGGCAGTACTTGTACTTACGAGAGTGAACCACTTACTATGCATCATTAGTAAAGTTTGGCGTCTGTGGAGGGTCCATACTGTGTAGCTGACAATACAAAACATCGAAACAAAAGTAACACATATCAGGAATAGCTACAGACTCTTGGTAACCATTCAAAGGTCGATCTATACTGTTACTGTACGAATTGTTCAGTTTCTGTTTTTTTGTTCCACAACATACTGAAGACATCTTGGCTGATATTAGAAGTTAATTATTTTTAAGACTACGAAACAAAGCAGTAACAGTAATCTCAAAAGTAAACGAAACCAAACACAGAACACTCGTCTAACTCAATGGGGTTTAGTAACCACAGGTTATAAAACATAAATGATCCTGTGGATTCATTTGACAGAAGTAGTGATGTGATTTGTATGTATTTTATATTTCTATCTCAATGATGTATTTTGATATTGTTATAATCATTAATCATATTGCTTTCTCATAATATAATCATAAATAAATTAAGTTTTAGAGTCTGTTTGTTTGTAAAATTGAAACTAACACAGCTTTTTTATATGATGTTTATGATCGTTCAGAGTATTCTGGATACTAAATCAATCCTAAAAATGGGGTGAGTGAGGCCAAGGAAAAGGAACTTACATATATATGGGGCACAGATTACAGAATACTATATGGGGTGAGGCTATGTCTGCGACACGGCAGTGGGTAAAACTCTTAAAACGTGCCACCACCGGCGGGTGTTGAGAGGGGGTGGGGGGGGTTTGTATGATCTGCCCCACCCAAGTATTTTTTTTTGCCGGAACCCCCCCTTTTTTATATGAATTTTTGTTCTGTAAAATAAACAAGTATAAAGATTAATAGGTTTCTTTAACACCTATCTAAACCTAACCTATCCTAGCCTTTTTTGACTCAGTTCGAACGCTCCGCTCGCTTCGCTCGCTCCGCTTGTGTGTTTTACACAAGCCTAACCTAACCTAACCGAACAAAGTTAGATTTGGGATCAGATTTTTTTTATTGCGGGGGCTAGCGCCCCCCTGCACCCCCCGCTGTTCGTTTTCCAACTAGATACATTTCTCTCATACACACATTTACAATGACAGACCGAAAATATTGCGTTTTGTTTAGAGCAATTTTTAAGATTTACAAAAATTCATATAAAAAAAGGGGGGGGGGGTTCCGGCAAAAAAAAATACTTGGGGGAGGTCATGCAATGATACAAACCTCCACCACCCCCCCCACCCCCCTCTTCTCCTCAACACCCGCCGATGGTGGCACGTTTTAGGAGTTCAGCCCGGCAGTGTGTTGTTATGTATGTGAATACGTCATGACTCATGTGACATGTCACATAAAAGGTGAAATTTTCTATATATGTAAAATCATTGATCATATACGACCTTTGTATTTCGATATGACTTTTTGATGTGAATAGACATCTTATTATGTATGCCATATGATGTATGACATCATATTTTATTGTTAAACATATTTTATATTTTTGTTATAGTCACCATCATAATGTTTTATCTAACCGATAGATATTTTTTAAGAGTTAACTATTGAAACAAGAATGAAGGTCGTAACTTCTGCGAGCCAGTCAAAAGTTATAATAACAGAAACCTCAAACGCAGCACAATGACGTCCAAACGGCGGCACTTCGGCCTACTCTATCTTATGCTACCGATGCAGCGATGATACAGTTTTAGATTTATTGGACGAAAATTCTTGGACGGATTAGTTTGGTACAAAACTGTTGAACAGAATTGGATTTTGTACACAGAAAGATTATAATCTAAATTAACAGATAGGGCACTTTTTACTCCGAAAGTACAAACGTTAATAATTACGATCCAATTTAATAATTTCCAAAATATAAAAGGGCAAGTCGCGGGTAGAAACTTGTAAGAACTATGTATATTTTATAAATAATGTCCACGAGAATGATGCAAACAGATAATAATTAAATTGTACACAGACATCCCATTAAAAATGAGATTACAATTTCATAATAAACGCGCATTTCGATGTCGTTCGCAGCTGACTATCACAAGCACTGTCATGCTCATGACGGCCGGTGAATTATGATAATTATCTGCTCACCGGCAACTGTATCTACCTATATCAGTATGGTGAATTCAAATTCTATTGTATCGTTATACTCTGATTCATTGAACATTGACTGTATGAGCTATGTATAAGTTCAATTTTATTACTCCTAATGGTTTACCTACCGCAATCTACACAGCCTCTGTTGATTATATTTTCCATGTGTATGGTTTAGCCCAGCTAAATAGAACAGCAACACTGGCACCCTCAGCATTCCGTGTCACCCATGCCTGATATCAACTTAAACCATGAAATCCATATAGTGCGTACTAGGCTAATATTTCGACTTCTTTTTACAATGTAATGGGGAAGAGAACTGACTCAACTGACAAATCTCGCAACTGGAGGCGCTGATATCGTTTGACCCATATAAACTGTCAAAACCCATTGTAATTTGTTCGAGTTTACGTTGTTTATAAAAATGTAAAAAATATGCCGCGTTGTGCAGCAATTTGTTGCAATTAAAGATGGGCGGGTGGGTAAAAAATGGGTGGGTAAAAATTGGTAAAAAAGGGTAGAATAGGTAAAAATTAAAAAATACCCATTTTTACCGGGTATTTATAATAAATACCGGGTATAAAATAAATTGTTATTTAATTAGCTTCGTCATCAATACTACGATCAGGTACTGGAGTGCTTTGGGGTCCTACCACCATCTTTGGGACCCAAGTTAACCCCACCTGCCTGACGGTGCACCCGCTGACTTACGGATGGAGTGCTGACGCCAGTTTTCCCTTCGGAGCTGAGTGGTCTGACAACAGTCGCACTCGTAAAAGCAAAACAAGCCAAACTATTATGAATAGGAAAGGAAGAAATGCACGTGACACAGTTAGGGCGCCGCCAAAAACGGCGCGCAGGAGCTACGCCCGACTCCTGTGACCTGTGGGCTAGGTCTAACGTGTCAGAGGCGGATCCGGCTGAAGAAGCGAGCCAAAACCAGGACAATCCGTTGTGCTTTTCCTGGTGTGGTGACGCTGAAAGTATGTTGGTCTGGATCCAGCTCGAAGGAAAGTTTCACGGGATACCGTTATCCCAGCGAGTGTTTCTGGGTGGTGATTTGAACAGTCATGTGGGTGAGAAGAGTGTCGGGCTTGAGCGTGTTCACGGCGGCTTTGGGTACGGCGGCCGCACCGCAGAAGGAAACAACATTCTCCAAACGTGTGCATATCCGCTAACCTTGAAATCGTGAACACCTACTTCAAAAAGAAGCAGGGGCACATTGTCACCTTTCGCAGCGGGCGAAGCGCTACCCGAATAGACTTTCTACCGACTAGGAGACACCACATCGGCAAAGCAGCCAACTGCAAAGTCATAGCCGGTGAGAGTCTCACTGGACAATACCGCCTCCTTGTACTAGATCTCTGCGTAACGGCCCATCGTAGACGTGTAGAGCACTGCCGGCACCAGATTTGGTGGCGGCTGCTTGATGAAATAAGTCCTAGGAGTTCGCATCGGTTATTAGAGACAAGTGCGCTGGACCGATGAAGAATATGTCCAAGACCATTGGGGCAGGATCCAGGCAGCTATTATTGGGGCGGCGCGGGTGGTGCTCGGAGTCTCTAAGGGCGGCCGCAAACGTGAAAAGGAGACCTGGTGGTGGGACGACACAGTCCAGAGGAAGACTAGGGTGAAAAAAGCCCTCTTTAAACGTGGCATCCAGATCGCGACGCATATAAGGTTGTCAAACGTGCCACTAAAAGAGTTGTAGCCAGAGCCAGAGCCAGACCACTTTCAAGCGCTTTACGAGAAGTAGGAATCATTTGAGGGGCAAAAGATCTTTTCCAAATTGGCATGTTCCAGGGTCAAAGCGGCATAGGATATATCAAAGTGCCGTTGTGTAAAAGACCCTACTGGCAACCTGCTATGCAAAGACCTCACGGTGAAGGAGAGATGGCGCTTGTACTTCCACGAGCTGCTGAATAAGCAGCACCAAGAGGTGCAGACACCGAAATTCATTCCAAATCTTGAATTAGTGCCCCCGATAACGCCCGAGGAAGTCCAAACGACTTTTCGGCAAATCGGAAAGCTGTCGGAACTAACGGAGTCCCCATTGAGGCCTGGAAGGCGATGGGTCCTCGCGATGCGGGCATGCTAACTAACCTTCTGAACCGCGTGTTCCTGATCGGCAAAATTTCAAGCCAATGGGGACTAAGTATTATTACTCCAGTCTTCAATGGCGACAGCCTCCGTGGCGTAGCGGTAGCGGATGCGGCCGCTGCGCAAGGTGGCGCGGGTTCGATCCCCGCACAGTGCAAATATTTGTATGCATGAATATGAATATTTGCACTGGTCTGGTCGTGCCTCGGAAAGCACGTTAAACCGTTGGTCCCGGTTGCCATACGAACATCTAGTGGCAGTCGTTACGGGTTGTTGGAGCCCTCAAAAGTCCAACAATTGGTCTAACTGCAATGCTTCGATGTCGCCTTCGGGTTGTGGAGGTCAGACGGCAGTCGCTTCACGGAAAATGTCGAAGTTTAGCCGTTTGACTGCATATCTGAATATCAGCAGTTTGACTGGTAAAGCGGACCCCAGACTCCAAAGCTGAAAAGGCTTCGGATGCGACTGGGATGATGATGATGACTCCAGTCTTCAAAGGCAAGGGCTCGGTACACACCCTGAAGAATTTTGAGAGGATTATAGACTCTCAGATTCGGCAGGAGTATGCTGTCTTGGGAGTGTCAATATGGGTTTCGTCCAGGGTACGGAACCATGGATTCTATATTAACACTAAGGTTCACCATGGAGAGATACAGATTGAAGAACACGCCTCTATATAATGCTCCTTCTATGTAGAAAGAGCATATGCAGTCCCCGTACAGGCCTCAGCATCCATGATCCTTCTCCCTGGTTGCTCATGTATGCTGAGGCGATATCCTCACTGTGACTGTCCCCTGTCCGCATCGCGCTGGCTGACCCGGACAGTTGCAGCGGCGTGTGAATTAGGCGGCTGACCTGTCCCACCGGACCGGACCGACAGTGGCGGGCCAGCATCAATGGAGGATTACGGAAGCAATTTTCGTTCTCGCAACCCCCGGTGTAGGTGTGAGATGAAACACTTTTCAATCATTAAGAGTCCGACAGACCCGTCGCCCGCCCCAGGGCGACGGACATCGCATGAGGATGTTCCACCCCGGAAACAAAAAAAAAAGGATTTCGGGGCGGCGCCGGCAGCGGCGCGGGAGCCGGGCGGGCATCGAAGACCCGTTCTCGAAACTAGCGGGCAGATCGCGCGTCACTGTAGCCGCGTAGTATTGTGTTCACGATTGTGTCGACGAGATATTTGTTTTTATTCGCGAAAGAAATGTTTGAACAATAGCGGCAAGAACTTTTTGATTCAAATTTATTCCTAACGCTCGATCACCGCTTGACTTTAAGTACACCGCTCGCTGCCCGCAAGATTCGAGCGCGAGAAGTACACCGCTCGCTGCCCGCCACCGCCCCGTTGTGCCGCGCCGCTGTTTTCGAGAACCGGTCCGTTTGATTTAACACATAAGATCTTGCCGCTCACTCGCCGCCGCCGCCGCCGCAACGCTGCCCGCAAGATTCGAGGCAGAGGCCTAAAAAGAAACCGTGGCCCTGGCGCACAGGCACACACAGGCACAGGCCTAGACGGGAGAGGTCATTTGACGATTTCTCATCCAGAACAAAAAAATGGTAGTAAGCTATTTGACAGTATTCATTTTTTTGGGATTTTTTGCTTTAATTGCATAAAATGTCACTAAATGTCACTTTACGTCATTTACACGAGTTTTAATAAAAAATGCAATAAATGAGTTTGAGTTTGAAAATAATAACAATTAATACATACAAAACACAAAAATATGTTTAGCTTTTTGTTTCTCGCGCCACACATTGTGAAACGATCCGGATTGGCTAATGTCGCGATGACGTCATACGCGCATCAACGCTTGTTTTCGGACTTTTTTCAAACTTATATACTGTTTTTTTGGGGGTTTTTATCGATTTATTTGTACAACCCGGTACAGCACACCACTTGTAAACCATTTTATTAGATAACAACAACAAATAATAAATAAAAACAAACACCACTGAGAACCGAAAACCGCTTGTGACGTCAATTACAAAGCTCGACGCCATATTGCTGAATAAATCGTTTTCGCGGCTTATTTGAATTTTGAATTTTTATTTGCATATTTCTTACGAAATACGTATTTAAAATTAAAAAAAATACTTTCGGTGAACTTCTTAACCGCAACCAAGTAATTCGAGATAAAAATTATAAATATGTCAAATAGCCTGTTCCGTAGTGGCAGCAGCCCGTGTAAGTCAGATTTTGTCGAGTTTTTTGCAATTTACTGGTCAGTGTCAGGTTGTAACTTGATCAAAATATGATCTGCGATAATAATAACGATGTAACTGCGGATCTACCCTAAATTAAACTGATTATAATTTTTACCCGGTAAAAATTAAAATTGGGTGGGTAAAAATAGGTATAAATGGGTATTTACCCATAGTTCGGGTTTTTACCGGGTAAATGCCCATCTCTAGTTGCAATAATAATGGAAATCACTCCTTCCTTAAAGATATGCATTTCAATTTAGAACAGAATATATAAATAGATTTCAATAAAGATTATTTTGATGTCTCTATAGCTTTCTGGAGGCGGTAAATCAATTTTTTCTCTTGAATTTCTTGTTCTTGAGGAACCTTGCAGTTAAAATTCCGGTCATACGATTCAAGTCTGGATACCGAATAATTTTAGGTTGAAACTTTCAAAATATGGCAATAATAAATACATTAATATTTACTTAAATATAACTAAAGAAACTTTAAACCTAATACAAAATTAATGTAACTTAAGACACTAACAAATCTGCATTCAGTTTAAAGTCTAGGCATTGTTATTTGCCTGGTAATTAGATTAGCTTTTCGTCCTTATACTGAAGCTCCTCTAGACTTTTAACTCCTTTTTAACTTGAAACAGTCCATGTACAATACATTGCTCTGTTTTACATAAAAACACTCATCAAACACAAAAAAAAAACTCAATATAAAATGTGATACGACTGACAGCTAATTGTTATGAGATTATGAGTCAAACGCCATCAGCGACATCTGCAATTAGCTTTGCGTTTTCTTCCCCATTGTCTTTGACACAAATATTTATTCTATCTGTCATTAGTCCTATGTTTACATAAAAAAAAAAGAAATTAATAGTCTATGGAGCGATGGATGTCATCGAGTTTTATTTTAATAAAATAGAAAATAAGAATAGAAGCTTTGAGTGCACATAAAATGCAGTTATTTTCGTGAATCATGTACATGTTTTACAACTATCCTTTAGGTCTAAGTGAAATAACCATATATATGTATTTAGAACCATTAGTGATGTTTAGTGAAAAAGCTTGCTAAGTTCCGACGATGGCGTCCGATGGTGAAATTTCGTGTGCGAATGATCCTAATTTCGCTGTTATTTACTCGTTTTTAAAAACATTTGGAAAATTGTACGGTTTAGATGTTCCTACGATATCTAAATTACAAGAATTAATAGAGAATACACAGGAAGGTGAGTTATCTTTGTAGATTCGTCATTTCAAATCATAAACAAACATCTTGAAAAGTTTTTTGTTGTTAGTGTTGGATCCATTGAAGGAGTTACACTTGAGACTTCTACGCCGGGCTCATAAAACGGTGGCGAGCAATAGATGGGAGAGGTTCATGATAAAATTCTGCCATCAACAAGGTCACCATCAGGAAGCCTGGGAGATCGAGAGGTTCTCTTACAAGAAAGCTAGCACTACGGTCAAATTGAAAGTATTGAAGGTAATTACGCCTACTCGGTTTTTTCTAAAGATGTGCATCTAATCTCATTGGTTGCAAAAACTTTCACAAATGATTCATAATTATACATTAGTATGTGCTGCTGTCAATAAGTGGTACTTACTTGTAATGGTCATGAGCACAATATGTTTACTTTTATCTACATACTTATATATCTTTTACCCCATTTTAATGCCTCATGTGCAAAGTAAAAATATTCAATTCACAGCATTCTATATATTTATATTTGTGATTATATTTATTAAAAAAATTCTGGCTGGCTGCCAAATTTTTTTGGATTCTTCATGTTTCTGTGTCAATTGTTTTGGTCTTCAAACATTGCACTAATTTATCTACATTATTTTATTCACCAAATATTTTTTTTTTCTTGACAGTTGTTACTAGAGTACCAATTTACTTGCCATCCAAAATTCAAGAACTCTGTCAATGCAATATCATGTAAGGAGTTAAGGTTGGATCCTGTGGGTAGAGACAAGAATGGTTGTGTGTACTGGCTGCAAGTAGACCATGAGGCCAACCTCTGTTTGTATAAAGAAGACCAGGACGAGGAGACATGGCAGCTTGTAGCCAGGTGAGTTACAGAATGTGATATTTTAATTTATATGGAGGTTAAACATTAAGGTTAAAGTGCAAGTAGTATAATATTCCTAATGCCCTGTTTTACATACAATGAATGAGTTGTAATGTTAAAGATACATTAATCTTATTTGCATTTGGAAGTGATTTAAATAATTTGAGCTCAAGTGAAATGTATTGTCAACTATGCATCCAGAAATGTGCCAGAAAGAGTAATTATAAATTTTTAACATATGCATCCGCTACTTTTATTTAGTTTTTATTCTAAAAAACAAGATTTTATACTATATATGTCCTTTCTTATGCAGAAACCGTGAAGAACTGGTGAAAGTGATATCACAACTGAAAAGTGGAGAGGATGTGTGTCCACTATTTGCAACTAATTCCAATGTCAATGAAGACTCAAACAGTACTGAGGTTCCTCCTCAGTTGGAGGTAACTGATAAGGTGATTTTATCAAACAACATATGATATGCTTCCATGCTATCCCCAGTAAAGTTATTTATGCCATGTCTGGCACCTCAACTCTGAACTACCTTTGGACTAGACTAGTAGAGATTAAACTACTTATTTATTTAAACTTCTAGCTATTATATACTTGATGACTTGTAGTCAGTAGCATGAAGTTTAAATAAACAAGTAGTGTTGTCTTTAGCATGTTTTATGTCTAATGGAATACCACAGATACAACATTATTTTTTGTATATGTGAAACCCGAAACATGTGTCCAGTATTTTTAAGTAAAGAATCTATGTACAAAATTTCAAAAAGATATGTCTCGCTCGCCTAGTACTATGATGTACTGTCAGTGTTGCTCACTCGGTAACCACACTGCAAGAATTTCTAAATGTATTTGGGAAAAAATATAACATGGTGTAAAAATGATTGGAATCAATTCAGTTGCTTATCCTGAACAAACTGTATTTAGGTTTCTTATACAGGGTGTATCTGACATTGTAACGCAAACTTCGCGAAAAGGCTAGACCGCATGCCACTAATAAAGTTATGATAGTCATTTATGTTGTTAACGAACGGTTACAGAATTCAGAGTGTTTAAAGAAAAGTGTTGGCTCGGCCTTTGAACGTTGCAAGCGTGCCGCCGTGCGGGTTTGTAGGTATGACGTTGATCCCTGATGTGAACTCTATTAAATCAGCTGATAAGAGAGTTTTTCGAGGTTTGTTTTCATTGCGCTTTTTTATGTAATTAGCGAATTAATTAATATTTACTTTAAAATATTATTGGATTATAAAAGTATAGCAATTATGAACGGTCTAAAGTGAAAAAAACTACATATATATTTTTTTAAATCATGAAAAAGCCGACGAAAAATTCCACCACTGGGATTCAGAATCATGTACTGGATCCATGGTACTCGTTTGTGCGTCAATGAAATGAAATGAAATCGTTTATTAAGCAAGTAGGATCACTGATCACTTTTACACGTCATGTTTATTTTTTATTTTATTTTTTTAACTAGATGAAGCCGGCATTTCGTAACTGACTACCTCTGAGAAGAAATAGCCGAAACAAACTCAGGGATCATCGTCTTTTTTCAAGTCCAGACATTAAAAATGAAAATGTTTACAATAATTTACCTTATAATTACGCATATTGCTTAATAACAATGCTTAACAGAGCGAGCAGCTCAGTCCCAAGCTTTTTTGTCTTCTAAATAATCTGTGATTTTATAATACCCCTTTTTGCAAAGTTTGGCCTTTATATGATTCTTAAATCGTTTAATGGGTAAGTTTCGAATGTCCATGGGAAGCTTGTTGTAAAAGTGTAGTCATTGTCAGTGTATACAATGTCAGATACACCCTTTATAGGAAATAATGTTGTATTTATCAGGTAGTAGTTTGGTAAATGTACAGATGACAGCACATCAAGCTACTACGATCTGTCAGATTTCCTAATTAGATTTTAAACTTTATCTCTAAAGCATTAAAGTTCAAGACTGGTACAAGGATATACTAAGTTTTATTTAAAATAAAATCTTATATGAATGAGAAGAGGTGAAGAATACCGATAATACTATAAAACTTCTGAATTTGAAACACATTTTTAGTTATTGCTTAATTTGAATCAAATTATGAAAGTTATTTTTTACAAGGTAATAGCAATATATGCTGTTAATTCCTTCACATTTTTACACACATTGCTCAACTCACTCACAAACACCCTATCTTTTTACAGTCTAACAAATCAGAAGGTGAAGAAGAAAACGAAGAAGAGTTTCTAAGTCCTGAATCTGAATCAGACCATGAAGCTGAAGTACAAAAAGATGAAGAAGATCCACTATCAGACAAAGTTGGAACTACAGCCGAAGAATCTACTACAGATAATACAGACGAGAAAGAAGAGGACATAGAAGTAGAAAAAGAGGCAGGAGATGTTAGTGAAAGTGATAAGCCTGCCACAGAAATAGATAACCAGGTAACCATCGGAACTGAAGAAAATGTGTCAGCAACAGCAACAGAACATGCAAGAAGTCCCATAAAAGAGTCAACAGAAAGAACAGTAGAAGAAAAAGTAGCAGCCCTAAAAGAAGAAGTAATTACGGAAAAAGTAATAACAGAAGAAAAAGAAACATCAGAAGAAAAAGTAATTTCAGAAGAAAAAGTAACGTCAGAAGAAAAGGTAGCAGCAGAGGTCAAAGTAGAGTCAGAAGACAAAGTTATATCTGAAGAAAAACTTTTGTCAGAGGAAAAAGTAATGACAGAAGAAAAGGAAACACCAGAACAAAAAGTTTTCTCTGTAGAAAAAGAATCAACAGAAGAAAACAGTGAAGCTTTAAGTGAAAAAGAAAATAAAATCGAAGAAGTTGGTGAAGCGATAGAAGAACCAGTAATGCTTGTGACTGGCGAAGGAAATGGAGCGGATTGCGATAGTTCCTATATCATTGGAGAAGAAATTTCAGAACCCGTCATGTTCTTTTATGGAGAAGGTTGGGGCTACGACAATGACACTGGTAACCCAGAAACCATAGAAGAAGCTCACAGTCCTGAAGAAACGTCTGCCGAGGAAAATGGTAATGAAGAGTGTCTGAATGGTGAACACAGTGAACTGTCAAATTCAAGTAATAAAAATAATTTAGTTAAAAATGTTAAGATAAAAAGTAGTTTACCTTGTGTAACCAAAAGATCTTTGAAAAATCAATCAAATGATAGCACAGAAGTTATAAATACTGACTCAAAAAAACACTGCGTGCGTGATTTAGAACAATCTGATGGCTCGAATTCTACGAAAAATACAGAAAATGAATTAAAAAGAGAAGCTAGTAATGATAAGAGTACCACAGATAGTGACAGCCCCAAAAAGAACAATGCTAAAAAGGGGAGAGGTAAAGTCAAAAAGAAAAGCAACATAGCCAGGAATTTAAAACTAAACAAAAGTACAGAAGTAGTTAACTCAGAGACTGATAATTGTCATGATAGTAAAACAAGTATAATTGAAAAGAGAAAGAGTAGTGTATCTTCTGTAGATCAAGAAGATACTGTCAACACAGAGAATGAGAAAGAGAAGAGTCCTGATAAAGAACTTAAAGTAGAAGACCCCCTACCTCCTAAGAAGCTCCGTTTAGAAACCACTCCCGAAAGTGACGTAAACACACATTCCAATGAAACAGGAGATGGTGTAGAAACCAGTGCAACTAAGAAAGACACTTTGAATAACGTTGAAAGCAATCCCATAGCGCAACGGAAGAAAATAAAAGCGCACAAGGGAAAATTTAAAAGAAAAAAGATAGTTAAAAAGATTGAAAACAATGTAGACAAGAATAGTGACAAAGAAACTGCAAATGACAATGGTAAAAAAGAATGTAAGTCTTTAAAAAGGTCTCTATTAGATGCTACAATGAGCGATAAGAATAAATCTGAATCTCTTAGTGAAAGTGAAGATGATGAACCCATCACAAGTGGCAAACGCCTTAAAATTAAGCCTAAGAAAATCATCACATCTACCAGGTAATTATTATTATTTTTGTATTAATGTTTCCATACAAGTAGTAAAATTGTTGTCAGAAGAAAACAATGCTGCTGGCAAATTGTTCTAAAAGACGAGACGAAACGCTTTGTCCGGATCGAAGTGGTGCCAACAACTGATGGATACCCGCCGTACGACGGGTCGTCCGATGATGGAAAGGAGATGGGGGAATATTGTCATGCAATTCCCTCGTACACTCTAAAATGCATCCTATAGAATACCCACAAGCTTTGGAGACCATTTTGTACTAAATCTGGGCTGCATTTGGCCTCATCGCACGCCTCTTCACCGAATTCAATGTTGCCAGGTGGCATTTTGCAGCACCAGCCCAAATGTGGCTACCATACTCCACAAAAGAACAGACCTGTGCTTTGTATAACATTAGAAGCTGTCCTGGTGTGAAGTACCGCCGGACCATTGCAATAACGCCAAGTTTCCTGGCAGCTAGCTACCTTGACTTTGGATTCAATGAATAGCCATCAACAATCAACTTCCAAAAGCTGGAGGCGGTCTGTGCACTACAAGGATAGGTACATTCCGAAAAGTAGGAGCCAAGGTGAACGGTTTTTTTTTGGCGGTGAATAGACACGCTTTTGTTTTGGCGACTTTAAATGCTACTTAAACCTTTCAAAATAAATTCTTTTTATATGATTTATTCACCCTATATGAAGAAAACTGCATCGAACTGTTGAACAGCTCAGAAAAAAAACCCACTCACACCACACATACTGATATGAATAACGACTTTCATTTATAAACTGTATTTATACAGGATAAAATTTTATCCAGTGCGCAAACTTTGTCAACTTATAGCTAAATAAGTTTTATAGATAAAAATATTATTACTTTGATATGTTTTAGTACAAAAAAAAATAGTTATTGATAACGAAAGATGTTTATTATGAAATCGATGTTATGGTCACCGCACGCGGTCCCATTCATGTTCGGCGGAGTGGGGACGGCGGGAACATCACAGGACCCCCGCGCGCCCGCGCCGCCCGCATGTTCACTACGCGGCCATATGCTAATACTACGATATTGATATGAATAATTGGTTTCTCTCATTTGCTGATTTTAGGGCGGACAAAAACATGATTTTTTATTTTAAACTAATAATGCAGGTTTGTTCTGTTATTGATTCTGAGCCACCCATATTTTTTTTGCGCACTCGAAAGAAAGTTTCCCTGTATAAGCTTCGCTACAGAATTCTGCAATTTTAAAATCTCCAGTCTGACCTTTTTCTGACTGACCAACTTTTTGACAATTCAAAAGTACCTAAACTGGTTTGATAAAAAAAAAAAAATGATTTCTGTACGAGTTGGACCCGACAACCCGCAACGGTAAATGATTCAGTTATAAAACTGGGCTCTCTTTAAATTAGTACATATACAATTAAACTTCATTATTTTTACAGGAAAAAAGTAGAAGCCAAACTTCTAGAGAAACAATCAACTGATGAATCTGAGGAAGAGACTCTCTATAGTATAGGTAATGTGTTTTTTTAGTTTGTCTTGGTGAAAGTAAAATGAATATTCTATTGAAACCTTCTTTCACATTGTCATTTCACAGAATGATTTCGCATTTTAATTTAAATTGTTCATTGTTGACCTTATTTGCTTGTTAACTTTTGTGTAAAAGTTATCTTCTATTGTAGAGCCTTGTGCTTTCTGCAATCACGAGCTAGATTCACGATAACTGTAATTGTATACATTGTTGTATTCTGCATGCAAAATCAACGTTGTCATGCGAAATATTTATGTGTAGCTTATTCTTTCAGCTGGCAAGAAAACGACGAAGAAATTAGTGAAAAAGAAAAAAGTCAAGGATAATGGAAAATCCAGTAACGATAAGGAAAAAAGCAATGATAAGGGCAAATCGGGCAGTAAGACCGGTAAGGGTGGTTCGGACGATTCTGATGTAGCGCCCGTGCGGCAATCGCGACGGATCGCGCAAATGAAGATCAAGGAGGAAGCCGATAGACGGCATTTGGAAGAAGTAGCACTGAGGGAGCTCAAGAAAATACATAAGAAGAAGGTACCGGTAAATTACTTCACTTACTTGACTACTACTATACATTCTAAACTTTAGTCTTCATTTCATTATGAGTTACTATGTTGGTAATTGAAAAGAGCAACTGCGACGTAGCATAACAACTGAAGTGACTGGTTTTACATTTGGTCAGTTAACTAAGTCATGGATTTTTAGTTTACCGTTAGTTATTTATCTAAATTGATGGAGTATAGATGCCATTTTTTAAATCAATTTTAGATTTTTTTAATTGCACATCCAAAGATTGAGATTGTTCTTGGCTACCGAAAGACACTATCTGACTAGATGAATTTAATTAACTCTAGAGGATCAATCATCCTTTTAAAGTTTTGTCAACAGCTGATTTAATTTAAGGTATTTGTCGTTTTTATTTTCATTACATTAGAATAAGGAGGAAGAAGAAGACGAGAAGGAATGGCGCGCAAGTGGCGCCAGTAGTTCCGACGGAGGGCGTCGGCGACGGAAGTCGGAGTGGCGCTCCGATCACTCTACAGGTCCCGAGCCGGATTCCGACTCGGATGAACCTCTGTTTGAGTTGCATGAACACGAGGAGCCTGAACGTGAGTATATTTTGTGTCTAGTCGAAAAAAGACATGGTTCACATGACCTGACCAACATAAATTATTTATTTTGTATGTTTTGGTGTCTCTTCTCAAAAGTAGGCAGATAGGACACACCAATATCTACTAGTAGCCAAGAAAATAATTGACGTATTTATTTATACACAACTAATAAGCATAATTTATTTCAAATAGGGTTTGGGGTCATGGTGACAGCTACATTTATTTTAAAGAAAACTAAGCACTGATTTAGCACATTTACTACTTTTCATAGACAGGTCGGCAAATTATGAATTACCTACAACCTTGCCAATATTTCTCGACCTTAGAAGCATTCGGTCGTATGTTTAGTTCGACCTTAGAAGCATTAGGTCGAATGTATAGGTCCGACGACCTACACATACGACCTACTGCTTCTAACCTCGAGCTATAAACACGACCCAATGCTTCTAAGGTCGAGATTTATGGCTTTAAGATTATTACCTATCTATAAACGTTATTTAGGAAGTTAGAAATACATGAACCATATGTCTACCATTCTGAAGTACAAAGGCGGTGCTGTTCCACCAAGCATGGGACACCGCCTTTCATTTCCTGTCGTGGTGTCTTATCGTCGATAGTGCTAAACATGTAATCAAATCCTGTGCCGAGTCAAAATAGATTGCTATCGCCGTAAAGAAGAAGAAACTTAAAATTATGTTATTTCCATTTCAACAGTTGTCTTCAACAAATCGGATCACGAATTCTCACCAGAGTCTGACTTGGAGAGTGGTGAACCCGCCGAGCCAGTCAAAAGAGCACGTACTTTACAAGAAGGTAAGTCATTTCACACTATATATTTATTGCATATATAGTTTCATAAGGTCACCACGACCTTATGAAACTCATTAAATATAGATTAATACTAGCTGCGCGCCGCAGTTTCACGCGCGTGAGTAATAGTCTCATGCCTAACGAATGTACAAAGTAATTTTTTGTATATGCGAAAACCGAAAACGTGTCCAGTATATTTGTCATCGGCTGCCGGCAGAAGTTACCACCCACCAGGCAGTCTTACCGCCAAGCGATTCCCCGTATTCCCGCATGGAATAGAATAGAATACTCTTTATTATGTACACCATATAGAACATAAATAAAAAGATTTTACAAAGGGTGACACAATGGGCGGTCTTATCGCTAAGAGCGATCTTTTACAGACAACCTTTGGATGAAATACTAAGGGGAAGAAGAGAGAAATAATGTAGGTAGTCTACAGATGCTGCATGGTGTCTGATGAAGCTGTACGGATGACGGGTCTGAGCAGTTGTGTTGCGATGTGTACCGGTACGATACGCCAAATGTTTTTGTGTCGGGAGTTTGGTCATGGAGGCTCACCAGATCAACCTCCCTCTGGCGCAGCATAGTTGGTCGTGTTGTTGGGTTTAGCATTGCATCACCTCGCTCAACTGCCGTCTTCCTTCCTTTTCACTCAGTTTTTTGTTTTGAGTGATTAGGTTCCTAATAACCTAGCTCGCAATACCATCAACGATTGCATCCCTGCGTACCATCAGGCGGGATTGATGTGGCGGTGTAAAAATGATTGGAATCGATTCAGTTGCTTATTATGAACAAACTATATTCGCGTTTCGTATAACGAAAAAATAACGTTGTATATACGGAATTTCATTAAATTCGGTTTAGTCGTTTTGTTCGAGGACAAATACTGTGACAGAAGAATTTTATATAATAGATGACTTTTTTTTCTTTTTTATAACATTGCCCCGCATTAGGAATTTCTCCTGTGTCGTGAGTGCGTTTACAAACATATAAATTCACATATGTACACAAACGAAAACAAAAGGAAGGTAGGATCTTCCACAAAGTAGGGTGTTCCCTGTCTTCCCTATAATTATATGTACACAAACATCCAAACCCGCCCCCTAATCGGCGAACACAGTTTTGTCAATTGATTGCGACTAGTTGAGATTGTTTGGACCGAACGGACCAATGGCAGGTCCGAACGAACCCAACTGATGCCGACTAGTCGCAATCATTTGACATAAATGTGTTCGCCGATTAGGGGGCCGGAACTACTTGTAGTTCATACAAATAATTGTCACGCAGCTCAGCAGTCAATAGCTTAAACATTGCGCTAAATTCAATACAGGATTGTGTAAGAATTGAACCCGAGGCTTTTTTACACTATCATCAGCTATTTTTGGAATAGCCGAAATACTACGTATATTTTGACTGAAACATAATAAAATCGTGAATATTCAGGTAAAGAAGACGCGGACGGATTCTGCAAGCGCTGCGGCAGCGGCGAGCAGCCGGAGTGGATCCTGTTGTGCGACCAGTGCGACGCTGGGTACCACGCCAGCTGCCTCAAGCCGGTGCTCTTTGTGGTGCCCGAGGGAGACTGGTTCTGTCCGCCTTGTAACCATGTGAGTAGTATTCGATACTCAATTGGGTAGTTGACTAAAAAAAGTAATTAGTCCATCAGTCAGATTCTCAAAAACAAAAACGTATTTTTCCTTTTTTCATATAAACAAAAAATTAAGACGATACAGTGCGTTGAAAACTCGTGTGACGTCACTGCACGCTACACTTTTTAGCAACCAGTGACCAGCTCGCACTCCTGATCTTTGATGCCTTTTATATTTATCAATTTTTATTGATTTGATAAAGCAAAATATACGTATCCAATATTTTACTATAATCTGAATGACGGACTAAATAGAATCCACTTTTTTACCCAGGAAACACCGCTATTATTTATTTATTTAAACATTAACTCCGCCAACCGGTTTCACCCGCGTAGGTTTCGATAAGCTCCGCTCCTATTTGTCGCAGCGTAATGTTATGTACCCTAAAGCCTTCCTGAATTTTTGAAATCGGATCATTACTTCCTGAGATTAGCGCGTTCAAACAAACAAGCAAACTCTTCAGCTTTATATACTAGTATAGATTGGAACATAGTACTGCACTCCATAACAAAGATAGCTGACATGGCTCCAAAGGTTGCCCAACTTATATGGGACTCGGCAGGATAGGCTGTGGGTTCATAACAAGACAGAAGATAGAAATTAGTGTAGTCCTTTCAAATTAGTCAGCGTCTGATGGAAAATGACGTAAAAATAGCAGCCGTTTTTAATGACATCCAAACCGTATATAAGGTATATAAATTTGCCAGGGTTAAACTAATCTTCTAGTTGTAGTTGGTTGCTCTGCACTAGAAGTTGTTGACTAGTATATAGGTATACCTAGGACAAACAGTCCAACTTAGAGAAAGAGGCGTCTCGCCGAATCTAGCTCGGCTAGGTAGCTTTCGGGAAACTACGTTCAAGATACTGTTACGGGCTAGGAGTACTAAAACGTTGGTTAAGGGTTACGAAGTTTATTGACGACGAGGTTACAGACGGTAGTAGGCAATGACAAGTAGAATGTTACTGACGTTGCACCGAAGTCTTCACTTACGTCTACGAAGTCCGTGTCGTAAACACACAATAACACTATCAGATGATACTTCACGTAGTACTTGAAGTTCTCGTTACAGTTGTCGCAGTAGGTATTCTCAAAGATCGCTTCTTATCTGTCGCTGTTTTCGTATCGCTAGTCGAGTGCAGACTGACTCGGCGCCGGCGTCACGGCGCTTTATATAGGTCAGCTGATCGAACATTCCAGATTCCTCTAGACGTAATAATAATACCGCATAACTTCAAGGCATTCAATAAGTACCTACGGTAATTCCCGGAAACGGGTTTCTGGAAATTTCGATGTCGACACTTTCTTGACAAAATTGTTGAGACCTGTACCATTAGATAGGCCATCCTAAGTCTAGCAATGCGTTTTTATATTGCACCTAGAAAATGTCTAGATCTGGGGATCTAGGGCTTAAAAGTTATACACTGCATGTCACGCGATATTGAACCTTATGCCATCGACATAAGGTCCATTCGTAACAATACCACCGTGTCTCAAGTGTGTTGCCAATTATGACTGACAGAACTGAAACGTGGTCGCTCACAATGGGCCTCATACGAAGGCTCAAGGTCACACAAATGGTGATGGAAAGAGTTATCCTCGGAGTTTCTCTGCGCGATCGAATCAGAAATGAGGAGATCCGCAGAAGAACCAAAGTGACCGACATAGCTCTTCAAGTCGCTGAAATAAGTGACAGTGGGCAGGGCACATTGCTCGTAAAACCGATGGCCGATGGGGCAGTAAGGTTCTGGAGTGGTGTCCGGAAGACGCCACAAGGTGGACCGATGACTTGATGAAGATTGCGGGAATCCGATGGATGGGTTCAGCACAAGACCGGTCATTGTGGAAAGCCTTGGGCAACAGTGGACCTCTATAGGCTGAAGAAGAAACTAATCTTTTTTAATATGCACCAAACTAAGTGAATCGGGCTCAACATACGTTGAGCGTTACGTTAATTAAGTAACTTAAGATTTTATAAGATTTTACTAGCTTTCCGCCCGGGCTTCGCCCGCGTGGAGTTCGGTTATATCGCGCTTTTTAGATTTCCCTCGGGAACATCAAATTTTTCCGGGATATAAGGTAGCCTATGTTCTTTCTCAGGGTCTAAAGATTGTCTGTGCCAAATTTCATCAAAATCGGTTAAGAGGTTTAAGCGGGAAAGCGTAACAGACAGACAGACAGAGTTACTTTCGCATTTATAATATTAGTATAGATGGATTGAAATACTAGATGCTCTGGATTTACCCGCATAAGCTCGAATCTCGTAGGCATATCGTAATAAAACGTATTACAAATATCCTATTCCCTCGTGTTGAAATGACAGATTTTAATTATTGTAAATATCGCATATTTGTTTCCAGGAAATTTTAATAAAAGCACTAGAAGTTGAACTAGTGAAATATGACGAGTTGGTGGTGACGGTGGAAGCCGAAAGAGAACGGAAGAAACAAGAACAGCCTGAGCCTAAAAGTGAGAAGGAATCTGACGATGAGAAGGAGACTGAACAAGACAAAGAAGATGATAAATCTAGTGGTAAGAATTTAACGAAACCTTTTTATCGTTCTGTACAGTTATGGTTCAAAGGGTATATACGGGATCCAAGATTCCATTGTCTGTCTGTCACCAGGCTGTATTGCTCGCATTGCTGTTGCCGCTACGACAACAAATACTAAAAACAAAAGTATTTTTTTTTTATTTTGTAGATTATGGTACGAAAATTTTGTGTGCGCTTCACTTGGCCGTGCTACTTGTTACATGTGTTTAATTTCACGAACGGGCGGTAACTGTTACTACACCTTATTACAATGATATAAGAGTGACATAACTCTGTCTTGAGCACCAGGGCAACAGAGATTTTGCTTTGCTGGTAGCAATGAGCGTGGCCTGACGCGCTTTTGGAGTGTTTTTTT
This sequence comes from Sesamia nonagrioides, assembly GCA_017933935.1. Classification (NCBI taxonomy): domain Eukaryota; kingdom Metazoa; phylum Arthropoda; class Insecta; order Lepidoptera; family Noctuidae; genus Sesamia; species Sesamia nonagrioides. Next base: position 62,212 of record JADWQK010001987.1, read on the forward strand.
TTTTTGTTACAATTTGATAACAGAATAGATTTTTTTTGTTCACCTTTAGTTAACTATCTAAACCCGTAGAATATGGAATCTTGCATTTATGTTGTGGGGTAAGCTTCTGAATGTTGTTATTTTAGAAGCAAGTGGTAGCAGTGACTGGTCCTCAACATCTGAAGGGGCGCGGTGTATCGTCTCCGCGCTCGGAAACAACTTCCTGTCAGCTATCGCAGTCAAGAGTACGACAGACTCATCAGCTCTGCTATCAAGGTAATCATCGTTTTCCTACCCTTATCTTATCGTTTTTTTTAATCTGATTTTATTTTGGGGCTTTTATGGGGATACTAGCTTTCCGCCCGCGGCTTCGCCCGCGTGGAGTTCGGTTATATCGCGCTTTTTAGATTTCCCTCGGGAACATTATTTTTTCCGGGATAAAAGGTAGCCTATATTCTTTCTCAGGGTCTAAAGATTGTCTGTGCCAAATTTCATCAAAATCGGTTGAGAGGTTTAAGCAGGAAAGCGTAACAGACAGACAGACAGAGTTACTTTCGCATTTATAATATTAGTATGGATTATTATTATTATCTATTTATTTCGAGCAACCAGACTCATAGTGTTAGTTACAATGTGCCTACAAACTATGTTAGTAATACATTTACAAACAAAACAAAACCAGCAGTGGTTCACAAACTGACAGTCCAAAACATTTCTTGTTAAACCCCACATTTTAAAATTATTTCAATAGCGCAATTGATGGCCCCGATAAGTGTCCCAATTTTGATTTATCTAAAATATTGAAATTGTCAAATCAAAAAAGAAAAATCTAATAAGTATAAATATAAACAAACTAATAAAAAAAATCAGAGCTACTCATATAGAACTGCGACACAACATTTTCGTCATCTCTGATGATGGTACTGACAAAATGAATTGTATTAAACCTATATCCAATATATTTAAGTTAAATTCCCTCCTGTTCATCTTTATTCCTAGTACACTCCAGCAACAAATGTTGCACATCCTCAACTTGATGCAAGTCGAGCTGTTCGGAGACTCGGCCTTTTACCACTACACATTAGCCACTGCGCCAACCTTAACTATAACTCTAATAATCTCTCAGGAGTTACCGCTATCAACTTTCTTTGGTCATTCGTTACTCTTAGCCTCACCAAACACAATGTATAAGATAGTGAGCGCGTACACCTAGTCAACAGACGGCTTCGTTTTGTTGAATCAGCCTAGTTTGCCCGATGACGTACGAGCATAATTCAGCCTATGACGGCATTTGTATCCAAGCTGTGAGGGACCTGTAATACGAAGAGTTGAAATGAGGGGTTGAAGATATCATCATGTCATCGTTAATCTTTCGTTATTCCCAGTCGCATCCGAAGCTTTTTCAGCTTTGGAGTCTGGGGTCCGCTTTACCATTCTAACTGCTAATTTGGCTAACTTTGATATTTTCCGTGAAGCGACTGCCGTCTGACCTGTTTGTTTGAACGCGCTAATCTCAAGAACTACTGGTCCAATTTGAAAAAAATATTTTTGCGTTGGATAGCCCATTACTCCAGGAAGCTGTGAGGGACCTGTAATACGAAGAGTTGAAATGAGGGGTTGAAGTCATCATCATGTCTGGGTTAATCGTTAATCTTTCGTTATTCCCAGTCGCATCCGAAGCTTTTTCAGCTTTGGGGTCTGGGGTCCGCTTTACCATTCTAACTGCTAATATGGCTAACTTTGATATTTTCCGTGAAGCGACTGCCGTCTGACGTTTTTGTTTGAACGCGCTAATCTCAATAACTACTGTTCCGATTTGAAAAAATATTTTTGCGTTGGATAGCCCATTAATCCAGGAAGGTTATAACATCACGTTTTGACCAATAGGAGCGGAGCATAACAAAAAATTTAAATGTATGCTATATATTTTTTCTTATTACTCCACGCGAACGGAGTCACGGGCGACCGCTAGTATGACATAAGGATACTTAAAAACTAAAAGTTATTTGGTTAAGCAATCCAACAACGATAAATGTTGAGAGTTCTGGCGGAAAGTCAAGCTGAGTGTTATGCTCATTTTTCTCATTGGACTTTTAAGAGTCCGTGCACAAAATTCTCTCGCTACAGTTTAGGTAAAATCGTTGCGATGCTATCTTTGTGTGCATCGTTCTAGCAGCTAGACGCAAACGCGCGTAAATATCGAGCTTAGTGAACGCTTAAACATTTTTGATCCTTTAGAAGATATTATTCTAAATTATATAAAGTATGATTTGTGAATAGTCGGAAACGAGTGCACATTGTATATTTATCACAATTTAGATGAATATTGATACATTTTGACATAAAAAAATATGGTGTAATGATAGTTTATTACATAGGCAATTTAAGAAATAAAAACATATACGGTAAAATGAAACATTAGAATAAGTAATCAGTTTAATTTAATATTCCTCACATTTAGAAATCTATTAACAAAATTTTAGGGTTAACATAAATATTACGCGATAATATATCGACGCTTGAAAGGCAATCATATCTAAGCGACAAAAATTCGTAAATTGAGTTATATACAATTATACACCAAAGGACGCAGAATAATCTGGCGGTTCGAATGGTGTATATAACTCAATTTACGAATTTTTGTCGCTTAGATTTCTAGGGTCATCACGAATCGTCTCGCTCGCAGGTTCGAAGACTTCCAGCCTCCCGAACAAGCAGGCTTCCGAAAAGGCTTTAGCACCATAGACCACATTTATACGCTGCGGCAAGTTATACAGAAGTCCGAGGAGTATAACAAACCACTATGCTGGCGTTTATGGACTATGAGAAGGCCTTCGATTCGATTGAGACTTGAGCGGTGCTACAGTCTCTCCAGCGGTGCCAAATTGACCATCGATACATTGAGGTGATAAAGTATTTGTACAAAAACGCCACCATGTCAGTCCGTTTCCAGGATCAGGACTCGAAACCGATCCAACTGCAGCGTGGAGTGAGACAAAGAGATCTCATATCTCCTAAATTGTTCACTGCTGCGTTGGAAGATGTCTTCAAGCTCCTGGACTGGAAAGGACTTGGCATCAACATCAACGGCGAGTACATCACTAATCTCCGTTTCACAGATGATATCGTGGTCATGGCTGAGACCCTGGAAGACTTGGGCAAAATGCTCAATGACCTCAGCAGAGCTTCCCAACAAGTGGGTCTAAAAATGAACATGGATAAGACGAAGATCATGTCGAACTATCATGTCGCACCCACTCCAATTGTAGTTGGTTGCTCTGCAATCGAAGTTGTTGACGAGTATGTATACCTGGGACAAATAGTCAAACTAGGTAGGTCCAACTTCGAGAAAGAGGTGTCTCGGCGAATCCAGCTCGGTTGGGCAGCGTTCGGGAAGCTACGCTACATCTTCTCGTCGTCCAAGATACGACAGTGTCTCAAGACGAAAGTCTTTGACCAGTGTGTTGCCAGTGATGACTTACGGAACTGAAACGTGGTCGCTCACAATGGGCCTCATACGAAGGCTCAGAGTCACACAAAGGGCAATGGAAAGAGCTATGCTAGGAGTTTCTATGCGTGATCGAATTAGAAATGAGGAGATCCGCAGAAGAACCAAAGTCACCGACATAGCTCTGCGAGTCGCTAAACTTAAGTGGCAATGGGCAGGGCACATTGCTCGTAGAACCGATGGCCGATGGGGCAGTAAGGTTCTGGAGTGGCGGCCACGTACTGGAAGACGCAGCGTAGGGAGACCCCCAACAAGGTGGACCGATGACCTGGTGAAGGTCGCGGGAAGCCGATGGATGCAGGCAACACAAGACCGGTCAGCGTGGAAAGCCTTGGGCGAGGCCTTTGTCCAGCAGTGGACATCTATAGGCTGAAGAAGAAGAAGAAGATATGATTGCCTTTCAAGCGTCGATATCTATGTCCTACCTACTCTAGTAAGTATATATAAATAAATTAATTTTCCTTTTGAGTTTTGCAATAACTAAATAATTAGTTTATGGATACTAATATTAAAGTGTAGTGTAAGTACCTACATATACAATATCATTATCATCTGCCTAGCCTTTTTCCCAACTATGTTCAGACCGGCTTCCAGTCTAACCGGATGCAACATTTAGGAATACGATAGATACCTCCAGTTAAACAGATTTCCAGTATTTAGGTAAACGATATATAAAACAAAAACATGTTTAAAATATTATTTATCAAAGAATTGTAAAGCAACCGTAAGAATAAATTAAAGAAATCTCTTAGATGAACTTCAGGACCTAGCTGCCGGCATTAGCCTCCTATTATTTTAAAATGAAGTGTCTCGTATAGGCATTGAACGAGATTTTCTTGGATCGACAATTTCGGGCGATAGGCAAAAGTTGGTTTTTCGTCTGTGCAGTAATAGTTTTCACATTGTGAATGGTCTCCAAAAATATGTTTTGGGTTGTTGATAATGTCTTTTTGTAAGTTTTTGATTTGCTCAGTAAATGGAACATTTTGAGCTCCTCGGAATGCTTTCACAGCAATGCGTAATCGGTTCACTCGATCAGAATGTAGTAGCTTGCGTTCGTTTAATGGGATGGACGTATCTTTCATCAAACTTAAATTTTTCCCATTATAATTACGCATTAAGTGATTGGAACACTCCACTTTTTCAACCGTAACGTTTGAATATGGCCTGCTTTCCAATATGTTTTTATACACACTTGAGTCACCATCAGCAATAAGTTTTGCATACACCAAATTATGTGTTTTCACAGATTCTCTAAATCCCTCAACGATTATTGATTTCTCCATACTAGTGGAAGAGCCAGTATGATTTTTATTACACCGGTGTTTCAGGGGTGTAATATTTTTATTAGCTGCATGGGAACATGTAACACAGTATTTATTTTTAATACCAACATGTAATAATTTGCCACTTTTCACCCCTATTATAGCTCCAACGCCTGCTGCGGAAGAAAAATTTGTTTTATATGAACGTTTTCCCCAAGCAACATCAGCTGTTACGCTATAGTTGGTATACCTGATGGACTTACATTGCCACTTTCGAGAGCTATAGAAGCCTCTTCCTTACAAGCTTCTATCATTGTGGCTTCGGCTGTAGTTTTCCACCAGTTAAATAAATTGACGTGACATTTTTCATAAATGGATTTATTCATAAGTGGCAAATCTATGGAAGCTTTGGATTATTTTCTTTACTCTGCAATAAAGAGCATATGACTATATAAAGAAAACAGTAACAAGCTGTATTTGATTGAAAGACTTCTGAAATAAAATTAATAAATAATTGTAGGTTATTCATGAGGTAACACAGGTCAGCGAGGTTTGGAAGTAAAAAGGGGAGGCCTTTGCCCAGCAGAGGGAGACAAATTAGGCTATTAAAAAAAAATTAGATAGCAGAAACGTACTGTGCCTACATCAACTTCGACACTCATAGTAGATGACGAAGTGGTATCCAGTTGATTAAAAGTACGTTCTTTAAGCACTTGTCTGGCTCTTGCCATTCCCTCTCTATTCCTCTTTCTTTTATTGATACATTGGTAATGTGCTCCCTTGTTTCGCCCCATTATCTTAAAAAAAATGAGTTTAGGTATAACAAAAGCATTATGTGAATTGACTTTAATAGAAAACTAAAAAACCCAAGATATTTTTAAATTGGTTCACAAATGATGGAAAAATTTACGAACTTACAAAAAATATACTCCTTCATTTTTAAAGTCGGTTAAAAATTAGTTAAAGCAATCCAAGGGATAAGTCGTAAATATCCTAATATAATTCACAACTAATATAATATTAGTAAGAAAGAAAAATAATTAAAGGACCAAGTTGTGGTAGTCGCAGTATATTTTTTACATTAACCTACGTAAAACTCGCGAGCTCTTGGGACACAAAGTGATACATCCTCTCTTTGCGCTAGCCGAGTTACCACTGAGCCGGCTGCGTTGGCGCGCTCGTAAATATAGTAGATTTTGACATTGATTTTCATGATGAAAAAAAATTTTTCTTAGAAAATAAACTTTTGTTTCTATTATAAAAATACCTTAAAATTAATGAGGCATTTTTAATTTTTAAAAAAAGTTGCTTTATTATAGAAAAAACCATACTTGTTTGGCTGCAGTTTTCCCTTGAATTTCTTAATTTCTATCTTCTTTTTTGGCTGAATTATGAAATAAACTCGAAAAAGTGGTCAAGCTAGCAGCAAGATAGTTATATGCTGATGTGGATAGTACTTTTTTATAGGCAAAATCGCTTGTAGTTTCTTCAGAAACTATGGTCAAACTTCACTCGAACGTGAAATTTGAGAAAAAGAGTATCGGAAATTGTAGATTTACTACTAATTATGAAGTTTCTTGAAAAAAAGTAGTCAAGCTAGCAGCTAGATGAAGAGTTGTACTATCCATATCATACATAATTTTACTAATATTATGTAACATATTCTCACAATCATGGAACAAAATTGATCAAAATGAGCAGATTAACAGGACGGACCCTTAAAATTATTTATAGTGTTGTTTACTAAATAAAAGTGCGTGACTTATGTAGTAAAAAGTGCATTCTGTAAATAATTCATAAAGAACAGTGAAATATCGCAGCATATTGGCCACATCATGACTTTGCCTCAAACGTCCCTCGTAAGACGGTTCATGCGGCCGTCTTTTTCGACATGAATAATTCATTACGTGACATTGGCTATATGCACAAACCGTGCGAAGCCAAAAAAGAAAGAAAAGAACGATATATGTTGTTGCTGCGATGTCAACGTCAGGAGCTTCAACAGTATCGTGTTCCCAGTAATTGGGTTGTGAAAGTCAGATAGGTAGTCGTTCCAAGTAAAATACTGATTTTTCAGCTGAATTCGGTTAGACTAGACGCCGACCCCCAACACAGTTGAGATGAGGTTAAGCAAATGATTATGTATTAGTATTTTCAACTACCGACCCGCCCCAGCTTCGCACGGGTGCAATGCTGATACTGAATACACTACAGAAAAACTGTGAACGTTATATATAAAACCGCCGCGAACGTCGTGCTGTGTAACACCGCAAACACGACACCCCGCAATTTTTAAATCTGTAATATCTTCGAAAATATTCACTTAAATCATATGCTGTAAAGGGCGATATAGATCTATATTAAATCAACAATGTATTTAAGGTATTTCACTGGATAAGGATTAATGCTGTATTGGTTAAATCGATTCGAAAATTAGCCGGTATTTGTCGTAAAAAAGTAAATGACAAAAAATGTTATTTTCGGATCCATAAGAGATACACATATACCATTGAGTACACGCCGCTGTATTAAAGCAACATGACTCGGTTAAATATGAACCAGATAAATTTCAAAACCAACGTCGCAAAGATAAAATTTGCCGCGTTCCCTTATTTAAAACTAATCTAGCCCAAAGGTTTTTCAGTTACCAAGGACCTAACTTATATAATAAATGAAATCGTAGCTTATCATTCTATTCCCTACCAAAAAGGAAATGCAAATTGGTGGTTAGAAATGGGTTACAGAAGCTGAACTATTCACACACAGAAAGCCTCCTTCTTAATAATTCAATCTCATTTTGATTTAATACATCCACAACTTACAACGCTCACCCACACCTTCAGACATACCCCTTCATACACGCTCATACACATTTCTCACCCTCATACACATAATTTACACTTTGCAACTAGATACACAAAACACACATATACATAAGCGCAGTGAACACAAATTAAAAACACTAAGTTATAACACCGCGCCGCTTTCGAACGAAATCCGCTCCGCTTATGAAACTTAGACCGCAGTGTATCACAGCTACAAAACTATAACTAGACAACTGCGCCTGCGGCGAGCGGCGGATCATCCGTCTACCCGCAGTCATGCCATATGCACGTAATCCCGCGCGACAATTCTTTCCGAATGACGGTATGTAAGCTTGTATGACGAGCCAGTGCGTAAGGAAATAAAAATTGCGGGTGACTTAGTTGATATTTTGTTCATGTTGTATTGTGTGCACTGCGTCCTCACAATTACTCATAGGTAATTATAGGCGTAAAAATTTCTTTCTGTATTTAAATCGTTGTTTAGTTCTAGTGAATCAGTCCAGAATTGTAGACATACGTAGTTTTAAGTTCAATCTTTATTAATTTTTTTGTTCTATTTTGTATAAGTACCTTCACGCTTTATATAAAATGTACCCAGTCAAAATTGAATCTACATGTCCGACGGGTGGGGCACTGGTGATCTGTAACACAGGCATCTCACGCCTTCCACAGACACCAGCTTCTCACATATGTAACACATACTAGACTGAGTAATTGTACCGTTATAGCTATAAACAAAATATTGTGAGGAGAAATAAATAAATTATTATTATTATTATATACCATTGCGGACTTTTTGTAGACCTTTTCAATGTGTAGGTACAATATTTAGTACATTATGTATTTTGATATGTCTCGTTAGGTTCAGCCTGCGTTTCACTGCAAACGCGGGAAAATGTAATTATTTACGACATCACATTAGAAACCTCGACAGCCTCCGTGGCGTAGCGGTAGCGGACGCGGCCGCTGCGCAAGGTGGCGCGGGTTCGATCCCCGCACAGTGCAAGTATTTGTATGCATGAATATGAATACTTGCACTGGTCTGGTCGTGCCTCGGAAAGCACGTTAAGCCGTTGGTCCCGGTTGCCATACGAACATCTAGTGGCAGTCGTTACGGGTTGTTGGAGCCCTCAAAAGTCCAACAATGGGTCTAACTGCAATGCTTCGATGTCGCCTTCGGGTTGTGGAGGTCAGACGGCAGTCGCTTCACGGAAAATGTCGAAGTTTAGCCATTTCAACAGTTGGACTGGTAAAGCGGACCCCAGACTCCAAAGCTGAAAAGGCTTCGGATGCGACTGGGATTAACGCTGTGATGATGATGATGATGATTAGAAACCTCAAAAATAATAGTGTTTCTCCACAATTTAATGGATGTTATTATACATATAAACCTTCCTCTTTAAGCACTATCTATTAAAAAAAACGCATCAAAATCCGTTCCGTGGTTTTAAAGATTTAACCATACAAAGGGACATAGGGAAAGAGAAAATGACTTTGTTTTATAATATGTAGTGATTATGTTTATCCACAGGAGGAATATGTTGAAGCCACAACAAGTGCAGGCAACCAAGGTCGTGGCAAGGACATATCAACTATTATCGAGGCAGCTGAGGAAGAGAAGATGAAGGCAGAACGAGAGGCTATGGAGCAGGTCGGTCCAGGAGTCTTATTTTAGGTTTTAGTGGGCATTTTCTCGGTGGTAGACCATTGTTTATCCACAGGAGGAATATGTTGAAGCCACAACAAGTGCAGGCAACCAAGGTCGTGGCAAGGACATATCAACTATTATCGAGGCAGCTGAGGAAGAGAAGATGAAGGCAGAACGAGAGGCTATGGAGCAGGTCGGTTGTGGAGTCTTATTTTAGGTTTTAGTGGGCATTTTCTCGGTGGTAGGCCATAATATTGGCTGCCGGCAGAAGTTACCACCCACCAGACAAAGTCTTGCAGCCAAGCGATTCGTCGTGTTCTGGCATGATGTGTGGTAAAGCCGTACGGAGGACGGGTCTCAGCAGTTGTGTTGCGATGTGTGCCAGGTACGATGTGCCAAATGTTGTTGTGTCGGGAGTTTGGTTGTGGAGTCTCCAGATCAATCTCGCTCTGGAGCAGCATCGTTGATTGTGTTGTTGGGTTTAACATTGCATCACCTCGCTCAACTGCCGTCTTCCTTCCTATACACTCAGTTTTTTTGAGTGAATAGGCTCTTAATAAAGTAGCGCGCATTACCATCAACGATTGCATCACTGCTTACCATCAGGCGGGGTTGCGGTCAAGCACCAGTTTATATAAAAAATAAAGTGGTTCACCATTAGTTTTATACTTATCCACATCTTTCCAGGGCAAACCTTTCGAGAGGAAGAAGAAGAAGCAGCGCCGAAAGCCGAGGAAGCTGAACTCGCTGGAAGTACCATCAGAAGACGACGACGAGACAGACGAGGACTTCAAAGATACTGGGTAAATAATATTTTTATAACTTTATTTTTTATTCGGTGGTAGGCCATAACATCGGCTGCCGGCAGAAGTTACCACCCACCAGACAAAGTCTTGCCGCCAAGCGATTCGGCGTGTTCCGGCATGATGTCTGATGAAGCCGTACGGAGGACGGGTCTGTACAGTTGTGTTGCGATATGTGCCAGGTACGATGCGCCAAATGTTGTTGTGTCGGGAGTTTGGTCGTGGAGAGTTTCCAGATCAATCTCCCTCTGGCGCAGCATCGTTGGTCGTGTTGGTCTTGGATTTAACATTGCATCACCTCGCTCAACTGCTGTCATCCTTCCTATTCCTAAGTTTTTTAAGTGAATAGTCTTAATAAACTAGTGCGCTTTACCATCAACGTTTGCATCACTGCTTACCATCAGGCGGGATTGCAGTCAAGCACTAGTTTATAATTATTAAAACAAAAAGCTGAGCCCCACGGTTTCACCCCCGTAAGTAGTAATAATATAAAAAATAGATCAAAACCTATTCTTGAATGTATGTACGAAATCTCTATAAAATCAGTTCAGCCGTTTTGGAGGAGTTCCGAGCACAAACACTGTGACAGGAAAATTTTATATATTAGATGTACCCGTTAAATCGGCGGATAGGTACATAAACTTAGGAATTATTTTTTCTTTATTAAGAAAACCTGGTCCCTTCCTTAATTTTCCTCTTTTCTTTGTCTTGTGCTTTTCCGTCCAACCGGTTAGAAAAGAGTCTAAATTGCCAGCGTTTCTTAGACCTAAATTAGTATATTGCTAGGCTGCTCAACCTTTTTAAGAGTCTGGCCAAAAGGTAGATAGAGTCGTTAATGACGGGCCACTTACATGTCCTATGTCAGTAACTCTCACGAAAAGCGCTATAAAAATTATTACGAATATAAAATAGAATTGTTGTTTATTAGGAATATGTCCTTTATTTCACCATATTTACATATTAATTTACATGTTTAAATCTTTCAATTTATTAATATAAAGAACATAGTGGCCCACCAGTATCGGGAACAGACTCCAAGCTACCGGCGGTCAGGGCTCCAGAGAGAGGAAAGTCCTGACAATGAGTTTGCTTTCTGAACCAAGCCCTTGATCCAGCTGCCTAACAGAGCCTCCTGAGGTGTTGGTCGAGGCTCTTGGCTATTAAGCCGTGGGCTGTCACGACTATCGGTACAATGATTGCTGAATCCACCTCCCATATGTCGACAACCTCGTGAGCCAAGTCAAGATACTTGATTCGTTTCTCAGCTTTAATGAAGCTCTCATCATGCGGGATGGTTATGTCAACAATCATTGCACGCCGCTCTGATTGATCCACCATCATTATATATGAGGCTTATTGGCAACAATAGTCCTGTCAGTGATGATGGATCGATCCCAGTACAATTTGATATGGCCATTTTCGAGAACTGGGTCGGGCATATACCTGTAGTACGGCACCTCCGATTCGACAAGGTTGTATTAAGTTGCTGATGAATTATTTATTTAAGAATATTTTTATTACCTAAATAAAGAAACAAATTTTGAATTAGGTAAATACCTATGTGCGTATCTGTGTGTGTATCTTCTCAAATCTAAATCAACGTTTTAATTCAAAGTCAAAATCAAATTTTCAAAGCATAGGTATTAGTGCGGGCCACTCAAAATTCTTTCTCGGGCCACATTATGGCCCGCGGGCCTGAAGTTGAGCAGTCTTGCTATATTGCATTTTTAGGGTTACATACCCATAAAGTAAAAACGGAATTACTAAGATTAAACTGGCACGCAAAAAAAAATTAAGCTACTAAATACATACGTTGGAATATTTTTTTTCGTACTTTTATAAATTTTTCATAATAATCTTGAGTTATATTTGTTTGAAATTTCCGTTCTGTATATCGCAACAATGGAGCTAATTGGTATCTGAATACATTGCATTGTTTTATATATTTTTGAGCTATATTTAAAAGGAATATCAAAACGATATCTGAAAATGTCCTCAAGAGAAAGAAAAGAGCAAATAGATCTGAAATGTGCAGGAAATACACTATTTCGTAGACTACTTTACTTCATGCATACATATCTCTCTAGATTTTTAGTTCCCGGCAAAAGTTTTCAAATTTTATTAAAAAATAAAATTCATAGCGTTTGCCACATATATTCTTCAATATTTTTCTGTGAAATTGACGGTGAATGGTAGATGTCTTCCTAGGTGGTGTAATATACTTTTTACTACCAATAGATAAAACAAAATCAAACCGAAGTCTTTTAAAAAAAAAAGGTTTTTTTATAACAAAACACACAACAAGAAGTCAAACCTTTCCTACATTTAAGTAGGAAATTAAGTTGATAAATAAACTCAAATAGATTAAAGAAATCAAAATCAAATCAATACAAATTTCGTAAATCTCGCGAGAACGAGATTGCATTCCCTACACTCCATAGATAGTTTACACGAGATGGCGCTTAATAATTTGACAGGAGTAAAATAATTCTGTTCTTCGATGTTGTCATTATAGCGGAGGCGCTGGAGGACTTGAGTATCATGCCCAACAAATGGGGTTTCCCAACAGGTGGGCCTTAAAATGAACATGGACAAAACGAAGGTCATGTCGAATGTCCATGTTGCGCCATCACCGGTGTTGTTGGGTGTATGTTGGGAGCTTCATCCTTGAAGCTGCAGATCAGCATATATATCTGGGACAGCTGATCCAGATTAATAGTTCCGGCTTCAAGGACGAGGTGTTTCGACGGATCCGACTGGGCTGGGCAGCGTTCGAGAAGCTCCGTAGTGTCTTCTCGTCCAAAATACCTCAGTGCCTAAAGAGAAAATTTTTTAATCAATGTGTGTTACCGGTGATGACATATGGATCAGAAACGTGGTCTCTCACTATGTGCCTCTTAAGAAAGCTCAAGGTCGCACAGAGAGCTATGGAGAGGGCTTTGCTAGGTGTTTCTCTACGTGATCGAATTAGGAATGAGGAGATCCGTAGAAGAACTAAAGTCGCCGACATAGCCCAGGGGATTAGCTCTCTGAAGTGGCAGTGGGCTGGGCACATAGCTCGTAGAGCCGATGGCCGATGGGGCAGGAAGGCTCTTGAAAGGCGACCACGTACCGGCAACGCAGCGTCGGACGCCCACCGACTGGGTGGTCGGATGACCTGGCCAAAATCGCAGGGAAGCGCTGGATGCAGGCCGCGTCCAACCGTTCTTTTTGGAAATCCTTGGGAGAGGCCTATGTCCAGCAGTGGACTTCATGTAGTTAAAATGATGATGATGATGAAACTAATTCTTATCTTCTGTTAAAGTCAAAGCAGTATGTTTATCTAAAACTGACATTGGCATTACTCGTTATTACCTAATTGTTGTTATTTTTATTTATTAAATTCACAATAGATTATTTGTTCAATTCTAAACAATAAATTTTCCAGTGCTTTAAGTATGTCTTCGTCGGAGGAGATTTCTTCGTCAAATGAACGAGGCAGCTCCAGCGACTCTAGATCTTCAGACTCGCTGCCTATTCGACGGACATGCAGGTCCGATAAAAAAGGTAAATCTGCTAAAATACTAATGTGACATATTCGTCAAAAATCTAAAGAAACATAGATTATATAAAATTTACTTGGAATTCATTCACAATAAAGTTTAATTTAGTCTAAAACCTCAAGCATTTTTAAGTTTTAACTTTTTTATAAATATGCAAGTCATTCTGAAATCAAGTTAATTACCATTAAAATAAAGTCGATGTTTGTTGGTAAGTAACGTGTAGTTTTTGACCTACGTAGTACTTACCTACTTACCTTACCTAAGCAAAAGTTATTTAGTTAGTATGTAATTTATTAAAATTCATTACTATGTCAATATTTATCATCATAAAAATGCTTCTTCCCATGGTCACAAAAACTTATCAAAATTTTTGCATAGTCAGATATAACACGTTGGATATGTAAGACACATTAAAATATTTTGTTAATTAAGGAGAACGTGTGAAAATGACGGAATCTTCGCCAGAAGTTAAAAAGAAGAAAAAAGGCCACTTACAGGATAGCTCGGAGGAATCTGCGGGCGCCAAAGAGTGGTCCTCGAAATCGAAGTAAGTTTTAATCAGTATAAGAACTAAAATCTAACTTTTAAGCTATTGCATAGCTTCTATCTCGGGCCTTGAGTGTGGGGACCGAATCCAGAAATTCCGTAACGAAAATGACCTAACACCCCCCACTCCGACCGGCACAGCGGTGCGGTGTTGTTGTTTTTTTTTGTTAGCGTATACTGTCCCTTAGGACGTGTTACGTAATTAAAACTCGAATAGATAGAACGTTGTTTTTTGCACGTAAGTCTAGAGTACAATGTATAATATAAATTGAGTAATTACAAGACACATTCTTGCGACGCGACTATGTTACAGAATGTGAATGTGTATCGAATGTCCGATGTAAAATGTAATATGTGTAAATGTGAAATGTGTAAAGTGTGTCTTACAAGCTATGCACAGCCTTAAATACTAAACAATAACACAGCTATCTCTAAACCATGGTGGGGTGACCAATCGGGCGTTCTCGATGCTGATTCGTTGATCATGGGAGGACGTGGCGTTCCATTGGTCAGCGTAGATAGCGCGCCAGTTTACAGTCACGTGCTAGGCGGTCGCTATGGTTTCACATGCTCCCAAGCACGTGGGTCCACAGATGTGCTTCCGGAGCAAAGAGTATAAATAATAATAGGGTAAAAGAGAGCCCTCTCGAGAGAATTTTGTGCATATCGTTTGAAAGCGCCCCCTGGTTTTCTGAACGTACATTAACGTCAATATATATATACCTACGCATACCATAGCTATAGACAGATTTATTGTATGGTCCTATTGATTAGAGGTTATTAATGTTACTTCCTTAAAAGCTATTTTGTTTCAGCAAGTTACAGAGATTATAAATCATTGAAACAAAATAGCTTTTAGCGGAAGTAACATTAATGTAATGAATATAATAGAAATAAAACCACTTAATAGAATATAATGACACAATATTTATTTATTACTTTTAAACTTTTCTTATGTTCTTACATCCAAGAGCACAGTGATGCGGCATTTTTTCTATTTTAAAAGACACACACACAGAACACAAGCGTCTTTTCGTAATTATAAGAGTGTATTTCACGATTTCTTATGGAATCACAATTCACAGCGCACAGGTACAACACTGCGAAGGCTGAACTGATTTCCGGGTAAGACTGATTATCAGGACGGAGGAGGTCCCAAGAGATCTCAACTCGACGTCAATAACACAGAAATCCTCTCGAAAACCAATAAACATGCGCAAAATGAATACGTAACAAACAAACACGTGCAAGCCGTGACCACAAACCACAGTGCACTGCTTTATCGACTTTATCGACAATCTAGTTAGAAAAGTTAAATTTTATTATAGCGGCACCTATCGGCATGCCATGGGTACCAATGTTAAGGTTCACGTTCAAAGATGTCATTAGTCACTTTGCTTCAGTTGCTAATGTTCTAAGTGAACCCCCCCTGTTCCGGAGTTCCGGGGTGAGATTTATTAGGCACCCTCGCTGTAGGCGGTCAGGACCCATGCGCTTTGTCTTCCGAGATCCTTGTGTGACTCTGGTGTGATTTATGTGAACCCTTTCGCGGAAGGTCGTCAATTGTTGTATTGTAGCACTGTCTACTACACTTATATGCTCAATAGTGCATATAAGTATTTCACATTCACACGGGGCAACTTATATAGTCATAAAATTCATTAACAGGTCATCAAAATCTAAATCGTCACATCGGCCTCCAAAGGTGAAACGTCGCGACAAGTCCAAAAAGCGTCGCAAGCGCAGCGGACTCACACAGTACGACGCCGAGGGCAATGTTATACGGGCTCGCGTTACGTACGGCGGACTGAGCGGAGAGGAAGGACAAAACGACTGGTCACCCAAACACAGGACACGGCAGAAAAAAATTAACTATACTGAGATGCCTAACACTGAGTCAGAGGATGTAAGTTTGGTAAACTATCAGGTTGTTGTTACTGTTGAAGTTCTGGCCCATTTCCCCATTTGTGTATCTGCTAGCAAATATTACTGTGGAAATTGTTGAAACAAACTATCATTGACCAATCATTTCGCTCACCTAGTGATATAGTGGCATATTTGTAAAAAATGTGAAATTGAGTTTATTACGTACTTATTGGCGTTTGTATTAGAGTCCATTTCAGATAATCATGCGATAAAGTTTGTTCACCCCTCCTACTAACGTATCTCAATATTCCCACACGACACATAATCGATACAAAAACAATAACAATCGTATCGTTGTGGTATCGTGGTAGGAGGCGACAAGGTCACCTCTTACCACGATACACTTGTTTTGATCGTGTTGCTGACACTTCCCTGTACATTGTTTTTGTATCGTGTGGGAATATTGGGATACATTAGTAGGAGCGGTGAACAAACTTTATCGCATGATTATCTGAAATGAACTATAGTACTTAAAACCCTTTGAACACTTTGGTTACTAGTAACGACATGAATCTATAGAAAAACATATAATTAACCCATAAATTAATTTCAAACATAATTATATGTATATAATCTTTGAACCTTGTTTCTCTAAAATCTGAAAAACGTAGATGTTCCGATATTTTAGTAGGTGAGCGATATACAATAGGACGATTTGCAGCACGTTTTTCCAACTGAAAGTGTCATCAGGGCATTTTAAATTTAGACATTTTAAAGGCAAATTTATTATTTTTGAAGTGAAATATTCTTTAGCTATGTTGAGCACTTATGTTGAATGGGGGAAAAGCATTGAATTCGCGTGACCGTGACCGACTTTTGACCGTGTATAGATAATATAATTTGTTGAAAAAGAGTATTACTGGAAAAATCAAATTTATGGATAATAAATGTATTACAATGATTTCAGTTTTCAGTTCTGTGGTCATTTCCTAAACTGAATTCTCTTTTTTTTTTATTATCCATTAATCTATTTTACATTCAATCAAATCAAAATCAAAAGTCATTTATTCGAATTAGACTGGGAAGCAGCACTTTTTGAACATCAATATTACATAAGACAGTCCCCCAAAACGCCAATCCTAGTGCTTTCACTGGGAAGAAGAAGTGGCGGAACAAACTTCCCAGCAGCACAGCTGTCTGTTCTTCTACTCTCCTTCCACCTCTTTCCATCCAGAGCTGCGGTGAATATTAGCTTAATTCTAAACAATACTTCATTCAAGCCAAAGCTTCCATACTCAAATAGATACAGCTGTAAATATTCATATCAAATCTACAGGAAATGCACAAATCCAGTGGCAAACACATGCCAGACAGTTCTGATGAGTACAAGATCGACACGGATGCGACAACGGATTCTGATGACGAACGGAAGAAGCGTAAGAAACCAGAAGACGAAGAAGCGGCGGAACAGGCTAACGAGGAGAAAAGGAAGGCTCTCAGTGACCTTATCAAGAAGACTGCTGTGGTACCGCTAGAGAAACTGCCTGAAGATGTAACGAAAGCTAAAACTGAGGAGTTACAGGCGCATCTTAGTGAGTATTTGCTACTTTATCCATACTATAAATGCGAAAGTAACTCTGTCTGTCTGTCTGTCTGTTACGCTTTCCCACTTAAACCTCTCAACCGATTTTGATGAAATTTGGCACAGACAATCTTTAGAACCTGAGAAAGGACATAGGCTACCTTTTATCCCGGAAAAATTTGATATTCCCGAGGGAAAAATATATTTCAAAAAGGCCAGAAATGTTTCTTAGTCTGTTGTTATAAAAATAAACTGTTTTAAGAAGTACAGAAGTGTGTAGTAAGAAATACAAAATGATATTGACAAAATTTTCCGCAGAATACATTTAAATAATAGTAATAATTAAAAAAAAAAAAACCTGTATAATAATAGTCCAGTCAAACTAGACTAAATTATGATTCAAATTTACATTAATTCAAGCCAAGAAAAGGGTTGAGATCTTTTTTGTAGTCAATTTTATAATCTACAAAGTTGGTCTGAACAATTTTTCGATAGCTCTCGTTGTTTTAGAGATATATGCAAAAACCGACCAAGTACGTGTCGGACTCGCGCACAAAGGGATCCGTACCATTGATTTATGAAATTAAAGGATTGTAAGTTATTTGTATTAAAGATTACGCGGTTATAAGCGATTTACGAGGTATTAAAAAAAACTGCTTACTAGATCTCGTTCAAAACAATTTTCGTTGGTACTTTTTATAGTATGTATGTTGTTTTTTAGATTTTTCATTTTCTTATTTTAGAAGTTAGAGGGGGGACCAACTTTTTTCCACTTTGGAAGCGTCTGTCATGCAAACTATTCGGTTTAGAAAAAAAATATTTTAGAGACCTCGATATCATTTTTGAAGACCTATCCATAGATAGCCAACACGTATGAGTTTAATGAAAAAAAAAAAAAATTGAGTTTCAGTTCTAAGTATGGGAAGCCCCTGATATTTATTATAACTTTTTTATTTTTGCATCAAAATCTTAATGCGGTTCACAGAATACATCTACCTACCAAATTTCAACAGTATAGCTCTTATAGTTTCGGAAAAAAAATGGCTGTGACATACCTACGGACGGCCAGACGGACAGACAGACATGACGAATCTATAAGGGTTCCGTTTTTTGCTATTTGGCTACGGAACCCTAAAAACGCTAATTTGTGACCTCTAATAAAAACAACGCACAAGCGGGATCGATGGGGACTTTTGTCATAGCATTTGTAATGACGTATTCAAGGCTTGCACAAAAATCCAGCTTTTTGGGAATTACTACAAGCTGGAATGTCTGTTTTGACTGGACTATAAAAAATATGTCAGTTACTTACTATACAGGAAAACTTTTTATTTAGTTCGAAAACTCTGTCAAGTTATAGTTAAATACGTTTTATATATACGTAAATATTCTGATATGTTTTAGAACAAAAAAAAATTGATAACGAATGATGTTTTGGAATAGATTATGGTCACTCAGCGCGGCACGAGCTGCGCGTTAAGACTGATTTACACGGTGTAATTTAAGGCGCTGTGTTCAGTAAAAATAGGCTTCTTAAAACAATTTTTTAGCCAAATGTATACATTTCAGAGCAGCCAAAAATTTATATGTTAATCTTGATTATATGTAGCAGGAAACCATTGTTTTCAAAACACGTTTTGGATTAATTTTCTCGATAGAAAAAAATCCTAAAGTAACCCCTAAAATTGAATTTATAACAGTTGTAACTGTATTATTAATCATCAAATCTTGATAAAATTGAGAAGAGCGATGTAAAATATAATAGTAAATGAAACCATTGTTTTTGTTTATCGATATAACTAAGATATTCTAAATAAATAATGTATTTAATGATAAATAACGTGAACGAAACGTCGCTCCATCGCGGCGTCCATTGCCTTCTCTTTCACTTCTATGCTTAGCGACAGTGACCGCTGAGGCGTGGTGCTTGTCGGACCTATGTCACTTTTTGCTTTACCCCGCACAGAAAATAATTATATTTACGTGTCTGTTTGTTGATGAATAATCATATTTCGTTTTTGCCCGGGTTCAAACCCCAGGTTTACATTATATGCTTTTGTAGATTTTAATTGAAATAAATGCTTTTTAATTTACTGTTGTATTTTTGCCGATATTTTATTTGATTTTTTTCTGTAATTATTCTTTTTACTTTTCGCGGCACATTTTTCTTCACCTGTATGTGTTCGGGTTCAAACCCCAGCTTTACGTTGTATGCTTTTTGTTGGATTTCTTATTTGCAATTGTTTTTTTTTTAAATTATTATTAATTTATCCGATTTTCTGTATTTTTTGTAGTAATTGTTCCATCTTTTTAAATATATTCTTTTTGTAACAATTATAATGCAAACTAATATTTAAAATCAATTCGTTATAATTTTCTTTCTACAAATTTCTAGAAATTAATAATAAATAATAATAATAAGCCTTTATTTAACCATTAATTTCTTAGTTCATAATATAATTTTAAAAAAGAAAAACAATAAAAATAACAGTTAATTTGATAATAGTTCAAAACAGTAAATTTTGATTTCATTTTGTTGCATTATTCATGGCCCCTTTCAGTATAGGCCTCCTCCAAGTGCCTCCATCTATTTCACTCGTACAAACCCGATTTCGTTATGAGTTGCAGTTTTGAAGAAAAAATCTTTTATTATTTTAAATATCCGAAAATGCATTTTTTTTAACAGTTACTCTAAACAGCTGTTTATAAATAGTAATTTCTGGAAATGATATATTTCTAACAGTTTCATGAAAAAAGGATATACTTACCACAAAAATTTAAGCAGAACGGACAAAGCACATTATAAAAATAAAAAAGAAAACAAAAGTAATAATAAAAAATGAAAATATGTAAAAAATGTACATTTTCGAAAATCGCAGGGTAAAGTGGGATTCGATCCTGGTGCTCGTCTAATGCGAACCGGGACTGTGACGAACAGAGCCAACCATGCTTCGGGGTTGAGTTGTGAAATTACCCTTCTAAATGTAGATGGAATAGAAAAGAAAAACAATAAAAATAACAGTTGATTTGATAATAGTTCAAAACAGTAAATTTAGATTTCATTTTGTTGCATTATTCATGGCCCCTTTCAGTATAGGCCTCCTCCAAGTGCCTCCATCTATTTCACTCGTACAAACCCGATTTCGTTATGAGTTGCAGTTTTGAAGAAAAAATCTTTTATTATTTTAAATATCCGTAAATGTATTTTTTTTTTAACAGTTACTCTAAACAGCTGTTTATAAATAGTAATATCTAGAAATGATATATTTCTAACAGTTTCATGAAAAAAGGACATAACACAAAAAATTTAAGCAGAACGGACAAAGCGCATTATAAAAATAAAAAAGAAAACAAAAGTAATAATAAAAAATGAAAATATGTTTAAAATATACATTTTCGAAAATCGCAAGGTAAAGTGAACGGATGTGGGATTCGAACCTGCTGCTCATCTAATGCGAACCGGGACTGTGACGAACAGATCCAACTATACCTCGCGGTTGGATTGTGAAATTACGCTTCTAAATGTAGATGGAATAGAGAATGGTTGGTATAGATTTAATAGAACGTGCGTATTTCTCGATGCACGACGCCTCACCTCACGCATCGATGTACTCGCGCGGAGCGCCCCGCGCCCCGCAGTGGGCGGGGCTAGTCGTGTCCCACTTCGTCTGCTGCACCCCCTCAAATACCTAAAAGTTTGCTATTCACAGCGTCTTAATTGCAAATGGCATACAATAAAATAAAAGCAACAAATGACTTGCGTCGTCAAAAATGGTGTTTAGACAATCCAACTTTTACTGTTGCTTGAACTTAATTAAAGCCATGAGCAATTAAATTGTACCGTGTAAATCTGTCTTACTTTGTATAGCCAATGAGAGCTGCCCGCTCTTTTGTTTTTCGTACACTAGATTGCTATTTTTACCGACTTCGAATTATTTGAAGAATAATTCCAATTTTTCCTTTATACTTTCCTCTGCTAGGGACTATCAAAATGCAGAAAATAAAGCTTCGGTTAACAAATAAACAAAACAGATAACCAAGATAAGAGATTGATTTCTAATCTAATTTATACAAAATTTGAGTTTACAGTGTATTTTGAAAACTATGTCTTTCTTATGCACTACGCGTTAAAGAATGGATTAGAACGGATTTGTGTTTTTATTTTCTCGAGCGGTTTTTTCGTTATCTAGTTGCATTTTTTTACAGAATCAATGAGTTAGTGCACTTTTGAAAACTTAATGAACAGAGATTGAATTCTAATCTAATTTATACAAAATTTGAGTCGACAGTGTATTTTGAAAACTATGTCTTTCTTATGCACTACGCGTTAAAGAATGGATTAGAACGGATTTGTGTTTTTATTTTCTCGAGCGGTTTTTTCGTTATCTAGTTGCATTTTTTTACAGAATCAATGAGTTAGTGCACTTTTGAAAACTTAATGAACAGAGATTGAATTCTAATCTAATTTATACAAAATTTGAGTCGACAGTGTATTTTGAAAACTATGTCTTTCTTATGCACTACGCGTTAAAGAATGGATTAGAACGGATTTGTGTTTTTATTTTCTCGAGCGGTTTTTTCGTTATCTAGTTGCATTTTTTTACAGAATCAATGAGTTAGTGCACTTTTGAAAACTTAATGAACAGAGATTGAATTCTAATCTAATTTATACAAAATTTGAGTCGACAGTGTATTTTGAAAACTATGTCTTTCTTATGCACTAGTTGCATTTTTTTACAGAATCAATGAGTTGAGTGCATTTTTAAAAATTACTCAACGCATAGGTAGGTACTTCTGCATTTAGACGTATTGAAAATTTTAATCATATACTTATGTATAACAAAATCAAAAACACTCACCTAATAAAAAAATCGTACCCCTACTACTATACTATAATGTCAATAAATCCTAAATACAGTAACTGCACTGAATTTTAATAATTGCTCAAAACGCAATCCACCTCTCCACTCCTCTTATCCACTCTTTAGACTGAAACCTGTACCTTTCAATAAATTGTCATTTAGTTTATTTAAAATAAGAGTGTCATTTTTTACTTCATTGAAATTGTTTATTATCCTAGATTTTAAGTCCTCTTGGCTTTGAGCCTCCTCCACATAGCTCTGACTTTTGAATTACTGACACCAAAGCGACGTGCCGCCTCGTAAGTACTGGCTCTGGGATCTCGCTCGATATAATCCATACTTTTGTCTTCGATTTCGATAGCCGCAATTAAAAAAAAAAAGAAACAATTATTTCTTGGTTAATATTACAAGAAATAGCATGCAGTTAAAACAGCAGAAGAGCTTTTCATTTTGTTCGAATTAACAGTCGTTCCCAAACTAGGCATAGCCTATATCTTGGTGAACCCCGATTAGTGATTTGTCAGACACTTGTGCATGATTCGGGGTACGAAACTCTATGGTCAAGTAACCTTTGGGTAATTGCTAAAATAGTCCTTACATTGGGGACAATGGGGTGTTCTATTCCTTGAGCCATATCCTAACTGTGCTCTCTTTCTGGTGAAAAGGTATACGCTGAGTATACGTGT
Source organism: Sesamia nonagrioides (assembly GCA_017933935.1). Classification (NCBI taxonomy): domain Eukaryota; kingdom Metazoa; phylum Arthropoda; class Insecta; order Lepidoptera; family Noctuidae; genus Sesamia; species Sesamia nonagrioides. The sequence goes on from JADWQK010001987.1 coordinate 85,324, forward strand.
CGACACTGCGAGCAGCGTGTACATTATCACGACTTTGTAGTACACTTACACCATTTCGAAAAACTCGCGGTTTGTGTAATCTGACATGGTGATCGATGCGTTTTTAGGTTCACAATTTGTAAACGGAGCGCCGCCGCAGGGCTTGAGTCAGTGTCGCCAGTTTGTCTGGCGAAAACCCCGTCGCCCGTACTTTGCGCGGATTCCACCCCCGCTGCTAGGCGCCCTGTGTATTTCCCCAATTTATAAATCGTAAATATAAATTATTGTTCGTATTCGTCATTAATTGGAAGATATTTTATACGTATAAAGATCTCTTATAGTACAATTCACTCTTTTTTATCTCAAGAATTTACGCGTGCTTTACTTGTGTTCATCAAGTGTACAAACATGCTGTAAATGTCTGTTGAGCACATAGTACCGTCCGAGGCAATGACGAAGTTGGCTACTTGCGTATACGCTCGCATTTACACCGTGTTTTTGCATTCAACACAATTAAAATGCGCGTTGTTTCGTGAGCTTAAGATTTAAGATACTATAATACATGTTGCACTAAATATGAAACATGAAACATGATTTGGGCTCAAATGGGATTCGACCTGCAGCCTAATCGGCGAACACATTTTTGTCAAATGATTGCGACTTGTTGGGATCGTTTAGACCGCAGTTGATATTATTTTAGTGTAAAATAATACCAACTGCGGTGTAAACGATCCTGCTGATTGTTTTTGTATGTTTGGTTCGTTGTGTTTGTGTAGTAACTCGTTCCCCCTCGCTGGTCCACAGACGCGGCGGCGGCGGCGGCGCTAGTGTCGCGTCCGGCTCGAGGGCGCGGCAGTCGCGGCGGCCGCGGGACCAGGTAACATCATACTCTTATTCATTTTCTATAAATATTTTAGAAGTGTTTTTAAACCTTTTCATGGCACGTGGCACACAAAAAAAGTGTTATAAATATGTCCTTTTTCTACAGTTCATAGCGTTTATTTCATCCTACCAAACCCATTAAAAGACAAAATTGGAGTTGGCAACACTATCCATACTTCTTTACTAGCCATCTTCCTAGGGTATTTACTTTTTTCTTTTTTTTTTTTGTTGGGATGGGAAATCATCAAACGACTTCTCCCGCTCTGGGCAGAGCGGAAGGATGTGTCAGAATTTTACTGACTAAACCCACTCGTCTTTCTTCACTTACCTGTGCGACGGCCCACTGCTCTCCGCCCACAGGCCCGGGCCTACGGTGGCCGGGATTTCAATGTCGTCTCCCGACCAGGGCGTTACCTGCGGCGGCTAGTGGCGTGAGGGCACTGGGATTCCCGCTGCCTCACGCACTCCGCCTCCTCCTTTGCCAGCATCAATGCTTCGCAGAAGGAGGTGACGGCCTGCCATGCACTCTCGCTCCGGACCATGGCCTGGACCAGGGTCGGACGCGAGAGATCGAGCCGAGCGCCGCTACGAGGATACTACGGCAGTGCTCTACCCAAGCCGGGCAGACCTCCACCGTATCGTCAGGGCGATCCACACAATCCCCTAGGTCATGCTAGGTCCTCCCGCCTAGGTCATACTTACTCCCAAACGGCATGGGCAGGGGATAAACCTTCTTTAAACAGAAACTTTATGCAATTTACACTCAGTTTCGACATTTTGAAAAGTACGCAACTCTCGTTATGAAATGTTCAATATTAATCTTAGTTTCGCAGGGATTTAATGCTTGCTAAACTAAGACTAAGCATTTCATGTCGTTGTATAAGAGACTAATATAAGAGACAATATTAAGTACACGATAAATGTACTATTAAATGCAACACAACGTGTAGCCACGCGTAAAACTAGGTATATCAGCCCCCTAATCGGCGAACACATTTTTGTCAAATGATTGCGACTAGTTGGGATAGTTCGGACGGAACTCACGGAACGGACCAATGGGCGGTCCAAACGATCCCAACTAGTCGCAATCATTTGACAAAAATGTGTTCGCCGATTAGGGGGCAGGTCAGTTCATAATGGGACCGACTACGTATCTAAAACAATAATAGTAATAGTAACGATAGTAGTTATGTACTAGTCAGTGTTGTTTGCAGAGGTTCGCGCGGGCGCGCTCGCGTGGCGGCCGGGGACGCGGCGGCCGGGGACGACGCGCTAGCCAAGCTCATCGGAGTCAAGATCAAAGGTACATAAATCACTTTATACCTAACTCTCTTCGACTAACGTATCTGTCCTTTTTAAACGTCATGTTTGCTGCAAATAAATGTATTTTCGTTGTCTCTTAAACGGGTTTTCTTCCGCAGTGCTGCTCTCGTGGATTTTCCTAGTAAAATAAAAATGCTTTTTGTGGAATAATGCTTTTTGCAGAGTTAAAAATTTCAATTTTAACAAACCACTGGCCATAGTAGAGCCCCCAGGCAAATATTTCCAACTTTTATACAAACTTTCATCTAATATTTAACCCCATAGTGAATGATATTTCAAAATACCTTTGTTAGCTTACTTTTGTTATTTACAATTTTACACACTTTTGCAAAATTTCATGCGTATCTAAACTCAGTGATTTAAAGTGTGCTTTGTCTGTCATATAATGAGTGAATAAGCAGAAGGTATGAACAGGATCCCATCTCGTACACCAAGCTCTTTAATTAATAGATTTTCAAATTTATAATTAAGGTTCAAAGTTAATTAGGAAAATTTTACACTTTCGTTTCGTTTAACTTGATCTTCTGGCATGTGTGCAATTTGAGTTATAGTGTATTTTAGGCAACATTTGAAACCCTCCGTATTCCTCATATTTCCTAGTTACTTTATCTTGTTAATACCGCGCAGACCTCTACGATTTTCAGCTATTTCGGTGCATAACTAATGTAGGTACCCCATTGTTTATTAGTTTCATCTAAGCTCGTCCTGTCATCTTCTACTCGCATTTGCGAAAAACAATAAAATTGTTTAAATTAAAATATAACCCAAACACAATTTGATCCTAAGCGCAAAGTTGCCTTAGTCACAATAGAATATGTTAAAGTGTTTTAGCTCAACAAGTTACAATTTATGTTTATACAGATCTCAGAACGGACGGCTCACCAACGAAACCTAATCAAGTAAGTTTCACTAAAATCACGGATCACACACGACACCAATTTTTTGCACATACTGTAAAACTTCATTCTTAGGGGATCCATGATAAGGAATGGTTTGTCTCTTTACAGGTGGAAAGAGAAAAGAAACGTCAAGAACGGGAAGCGAAAAGAGCCGAGCGTGAGGCGAAGAAAGTCGAGAGATTACAAAAAAAAGAGGAAAAGGAGAAAATGAAAGAACAAAAAGCCAAGGAACGAGAAGAGAAACGTCTCGCGCGACTGGCCATGCAAGAAACTAAGAGAATAAAGAAAGAGAAGATGGAGTTTTCTCCCGTAGGGCCTATGGCCTACGGGGGCCCGGGCGGGCCGGGAGGCCATCCGGGCGGGCCAGGAGGACATCCGGGCGGGCCGGCCGGACTGAGGCCACCACACGGTTACGGGCCTCCGCCGCGCATGCCTAATGACTTCCATGAACAACCACGGTTCCCTACCACGCCGAGGTTGCAGGTAAACTTGAGTATTTATTAAATACGCCTATAGACAGGAAGAAATAGTGGATTATTCGATTATTCAACAAGGGGGTAACGCAGTGTTCTATACTACGGGCATTATATTGACTCCCGAGTGTAACTAAGGATGCTAATTCTCCAGAGTGCAGCAAGCGAGAAGAATACTCAATCGCATTAAGTACGGACGATAGCAGGTTAAGCTACCCCAAACTATTAGATATTCTCAATCAACCTTGAGCCTTAATGCTTTAGAGATAAAGTTGAAAATCTAATAAGAAAATTGACAGATTGTAGTAGCTTGATGTCCTGTCGTCTGTACATCATCATCAACCCTTTAATCGTCCCACTGCTGGGCACAAGTCTCCGGATTGAGCGTAATCACCACGCTTGGTCAATGCGGGTTGACGATTTCAGACTTAAAGTCCAGGTTTCTTCAACTCAAAAAGTTTTCCTTCACCTTGTAATCAGTCATTGGTGTTACATATATAGTTAATTAAATGTGAGAGATATGATGAAAATTTTTCAACCTGCAATGTTTTTGTTTCAGGTGCGTGCTGAGTTGCGAGGTGTGTTATCGGCCGAAGAGAGAGCACAGCATGGCCGACCAGACCATGTTTCTGCACTTCGAGAAGGTACGGAAAATTGTTTTAACAATGTTGAGTTGTTGCGATTAAAGTGAGTATTTCGAATTAAACTTGTGAAACGTGTTATGAATACAACAGTCTGTTCTTTCACTATACTAACTGGTGTTAATCGGAAAGCTATCATGCTTAAATGGAATTGGGCTGGACACATCTACCGCAAGACAGACGACCAATGAACCAACTTACGACCCAGTGGTTCAGATGTTACAGTATTTTTCTATGAATTCATATTTCTTTACATGAATCCTGACAACCAGTTGTACAATTGTATTTAGTAATTTATTTATATATCAAAATCCTACACAAAACACTTGTATTTTACTTATTTTTGTATTGTTTAGCACACAGACATACATCTCTCTTTTACTCTTCTCTCTTGGACTCAGACCCCCTCACTTTTTACCTTGGACAAAACTTTCTTAGCATTGTGTAGATTCAATTTCTTAGTGTTGTATAATTGCATGGCGAACGTGTGAGCACAATGTACGAATGTGCTGTAAGGCATTTATTTGTTGGGTTAGTCTTTTTTATTGACTTGATTGTGCTCTAGCTGTTGAGAGTATGTCATGCTCACTCAAATGTTTCGCTGATGGTGGCGTGTGTGTTGGGTCATTAGGTTCCCTTCAATATGGTTGAGCTGAATGATGCTGATCCATACGCCATGTTCGTGAACGGACGCCGTCGGAGGGGACTGGTCATCTCTTAGCTGCCACGGCGTATTTTATTTCTGAATTGATTTTTGTGTGTTTTCTATAATGGACGCTCTCAGCGTACAATATATTTCTGCATCGTTCTCACACGGTTGATTTGAACATGAATGATGTAATCAAATGTTTGTAACAATAGCTTGAAAATTTAAAAGAGTGTCCATGGAGTCTTGCCCGTTCTTCTCCATAGGTACCTACTCTTTGGAATGCGCGACTAGCTTCATCTTATTGACTGACCGATCTTCTGACAATTCAAAAGTGCCTATAACTGGTTTATTTGAAACAAATGCTTTGATTTTTGATCTCGTACGAAACATGAACATTCACAACCCACAAAACAATCCTTACTAATACACACATCAAAAGTGTCTAGGGATCAACATATATTTTTGCAATAACTTTTCTCCTGATTGATATTAATTAAAATTTTCTTTAAGGATTCATCAAATAAAGTGTTTTCGTTTGTCACAGTAACGATAAACCAAGTCACCTTTGCATTAATAAAGAAATTTGCCATTTTTCTAATAAAGGGATATTTGACATTTGAACCACTAACACAAAAGTTCGAAAAAAAGACTGAAATAACAGTTTTCTCTAAAATTTTATTGGGTAACTTAAACAATTAATAATCCGTGTTTCTACCGCGAACACTAACAACACAAGAACATCGGTTTGGCATACTCAAAATGAGTTCATCAAAATCACGCTGTGGAATGGCCGCCCATGTTCGTTGCAACAACAAAAAAAGGTCTTCTTGCGACTGGATACCCTCCATATTCGGCAGAGCTCTTCTCTGTAGCATATCCCATGCATGCTCAATCAGGTTCAAGTCTGGCGACTGAGCATGCCCTGGCAGGACATTGATGTTAGCTGCGGCGAGAGTCTGTCTTACAACTCTTGCGGTGTGCGGTCGTGCATTATCATGCATTAACTGAAATAAGGGACCGATTTGCGCTTGTAGAGGAACGATGACGTCTGATACAATCGTTTCAGCATAAATTTGAGCGTTGAGGTTGCCTCTGATCCAAATCAACTCAGTTCTTCCGCCGATCAAAATACCCGCCCATACCATGATGGTTCCACCACTATAAGGATGGACTTCCTGGCAGGATTTTAATCGCTGTTGGCGTCCAGGGGTTCTCCAGTGTCGTATACGTCTTGTATCCGGTCTCATACCAAAACGAGACTCATCAGAAAAGCACACGAAACGCCATTGTTCTTCTGCCCAATTTCTGTGTTCAAGGCCCATTGATATCGAATCCTACGATTGTGCATTGCTATAGGTGGTACCCGTAGCGGTCTTCGGGAATGAAGGTTCACTTCATGCAAGCGGTTTCTGACTGTTTGGTCGCTAATTAAGTTCCCTGAAGAGTGATGAAGCCTCACGGCTAACATCATGGCGGTTATTGTTGGAGCTCTTCGAGTTAAGATTTGAATGTATCAGTCTTGTCTCCGTGTGGTGCAGCGATACCGTCCTCCATGGCGCTCAGCCACGGTACCAGTGCTTCGGTAACGTGTCCAAAGTCGACTGATAACACTCTGACTTGTATTCAGAGCTAAAGCCACAGTACGTTGCCGGGAACCAGCTTCTATCATTCCCACGGCTCTGAGCATTTCTTCCCTGCTTAAATGACGTCGCCGCTCCATAATAACGTTGGTTTAATCAGTAGTAGGGAAACAGTAGCACTAATAATGTCTTCAATGCGTTGTATGTTTTTATAGGGAAAATATTGACAGCTGATTTTCATCTTTTACTCGAATTTGATTCACAGTTCCTGATTCAAATTATGAAATGCACCAAAAAGGATCCATATAAATTTATAAAATCATAAATTTATTACAAAGCCACATCTCAATCTCAAGAAATCCGCATAAAAATGCTTGATCCCTAGACACTTTTGATGTGTGTATTATAAATGGGAAAGTGAGTTTGTTTGTTCCGCTTTCACGCCGTAACTATAGAACTGAATGCTTTGAAATTTTGCAGACGTAGAGTTAGAAGTCCGGATTAAATAATAGGGTACTTTTTATCCCGGAAAAATTTGATATTCCTGAGGGAAAACTAAAAAGCGCGATATAACCGAACTCGCCGCGGGCGGAAAGCTAAACAATAAACGTAATTCACGAGCACCGCCAGGTGACACTCGTAATATGCAGCGGGTCGGTTAGATTTATACAATCTACTAGCGCATAGACTAACGTCTCTTAGGGCTATATTTGACCGGGACACTATGGTGGCGCAACCGTGTCCGTGACATAGCAGACAAACTGCAAGAGAGTCGCCTGCGTTGGTACGGTCACGTGTTACGTAAACCGGCAGGTTACGTGGGTAACAAATGTCTTGCCATGGCGCCTCCGCCGGGCCGGAACAAGCGAGGGAGACCAAAGAAGTGCTGGCTTGACGTTGTAAGAGATGACATGCGTGCCAACAAACTTTTACCACACGATGCTAAAGATCTTGCGAAATGGAGGAGAATGTGCAGGAAAGCGGACCCCGGGCTCCAACGCGAAAGCCGCGGATGCAACCGGGATAAACGCTGAGATGATGATGATGACTATGGTGGCGCAACCAGTCGCCGTTACCAGCAAAATGTATACAGCTCTATAGAGAGTTCCTCACCTGGTGTCTGTTTGCAACTCGGACGCGTGCATAGAATGTTATTGGTTGCGCCTCCACTAATTACTATGCCCCTTATTCAGAGAGGTTAGATACCTATCTGACCTTCGTAATAGTATAAAGGTATAAAATACTGGCATTCAGCTGCATCCGGTTAGATTAGAAGTTGACCATAACATAGTTGGAACAAGGCTGGGCAGATGTGATATACAACGTGTAACATAAAGGGTATATACATAACAAAGGCATGGCATCTTTACATGATATCAAACGATATTGGAAGGGTTTTTTAATCCTATCTCTTTGTGTTAGGAAGTTATGAGGAAAAACACCGCCTGTGTGTGTGTGTGTCATACTAGTCGCACAGAGATATTGAAGACATTTATCGGATTTTGGCAAGTAACATGACGTGTAACGAGTAGTTATTAACGTATGTAGTGTGCTACCACATTTGTTATGACTTGATTATAAGAAACACACGAATCCGAAAATTTGGTATCAATTTTTTGAGTATTTTATTTTGAGTTAAAACCCTTCCGATATCATTTGATATCATGTTAAGATGCCATGCGCTTGGTATGTATATACCCTTTTTGTTACACGTTGTATATTTATATTTTTGACGCATTAATACTATAGTAGCCGGAATAGGGATGTTTCCTGGGTAAAAAAAATACTTCTATTTAGTCCGTCATTCAGATTATAGAAAAATATTGGATACGTATATTTTGTTTTTATCAAATCAATAAAAATTGACAAATATAAAAGGCATCAAAGATCAGGAGTGGTGGCTGGTGACATCACTGCTCGCTAAAAAGTGTAGCGTGCAGTGTGTCACACGAGTTTTCAACGCATTGTGTCGTCTTCATTTTTAGGGTTCCGTAGCCAAATGGCAAAAAACGTAACCTTTATAGATTCGCCATGTCTGTCTGACCGTCCGTATGTCACAGTCATTTTTTTCCGTAACTATATGAGCTATACTGTTAGAAACTTGGTAAGTAGATGTATTCTGTGAACCGCATTAAGATTTTGATGCAAAAATAATAATAAATATTTGGGGCTCCCCATACTTAGAACTCAATTTTTTTTTCATCAAACACTTACGTATGTTGTATCTATGGATAGGTCTTCAAAAATGATATCGAGGTTTCTAAAATATATATTTTTTTTAAACCGAATAGTTTGCGTGACAGACACTTCCAAAGTGGAAAAAAGTTGACAGTTGTATTTTCGATTTTAACAGAAACTTACAATTCATATCATAATGTCCAGGTACGCTTTCAGTAGCCGGATCGCCGCAGCCCTTCAAACCGATCACCGAAGAGCCTAGCATCATAACACGGATGCCGCACATGATCAACCAGCAATACAGGTGATTATTTACATTACAATTTCTAGGTTCTGTTGTCTTGGAATTATCATATCCTAATTCAGCTCTACAGCATTTTGTTTAATCCTAAAACCGCTTTTTATCTTAAGAAACCGTTTCAAGTTTCTTCAGACACACATAATAGATATCTGATTCTGAGGTCATCAAGGTTTAAAAACTATAATAAAAACGCACTTCCTCTCTCTTTAAAAATGTCATTATATTTTATTTGATCTGATATGATGTTTATTAACAACATGTATGTATTTATTTAAATTAGTATGATACACTTTACGTACGAACGACAGCATGTCAAGCTACCCGAAACTGTCAAAAATATCCATTCAAACTTGATCTTTAAAGCTTTAGAGATAAAATTGAAAATCTAATAAAGAAATCTGATATTTTATAGTAGCTTGATGTGCCGTCGTCTGTACATACACTGAGCCGCAAAAATAAAGGGGAAAACCGCGATATCTCCCAAAGTTATGTACCTACATTATACATAGATCCATAAATACGTGTATAAATAATATGGTTACGAATGCACCTTCTGT